>AP025061.1:5054961-5193115 GCA_036186865.1 Eustoma russellianum | reverse complement strand
GGGGGGGGGGGGAGTGGGGGGCATCAGAGTGGAGGGACAGA
Organism: Eustoma russellianum; assembly: GCA_036186865.1. Lineage (NCBI taxonomy): Eukaryota > Viridiplantae > Streptophyta > Magnoliopsida > Gentianales > Gentianaceae > Eustoma > Eustoma russellianum. The sequence goes on along the minus strand of AP025061.1, from coordinate 5,193,074 downwards.
TGGCAAGTGAGGGCGCAGAGACATACAATTGAATGCATGGGGCTACTATTGCCTATTGGTTGATGTACTTAAACAGTCTTCCCTTGGAACCAATTCTTACTGCATTTGGATTTGAAGTCTTTGATAATCTTGCAAGAAGTTCTTGATAGATATTTTGAACACCTTAAACCAAGCTTTAGTTTATTTATTTTTGGTATTCACTTCAGATTCATTGAAGAAATTTTTTTTGAAGAGTCATCAACTTCAACTGTTAAGTTTTAGAGCTACTGGGCTGGAGCTGAGATAACCCATGCAATGACATGTATGTAGCATCATGTGACTTGCATGGAGTAGTCCATGTAATGATATTTTTCTTTGAAATCATATATTGGAGATCAGATGTCTTTCTGCTATGTAGTGTATGATCTCCTTTGCATATTAGCACTACTAGTGATGTAAAGCATGTCATCATAGTCTTATTAGAACAACCTCTTGCACAAAGGATGAGGTAAGGCTGCGTACATCAGATCGCGAAGCGATCCGGTCCTTCTTCGGACCTTGTGCACACACGGGAGCCTAGTGCACCAGGAACGCCCTTTACTAAGGCTAGCAAAGTCCAACAGTTATCTTGAGCAAGTCTTTGGACATTGGTTTTCCATTGTTTTAGACACAATGAGATGGAGTTTCTTAGGTCTACTCTTAGTCTATTATGGATAATACGGCTTGCTGTTATGGCTTGTCCTAGATGCCATAAAATTTTGTGCCACGGATTGCAAAACTACTAGTTTGTACTTCAGTATATTTTACTACTGTAGTTGCAATTTTCATTATGGCTCATCGATAAATAACATCTGTGTGTTTCTAATATATGTGTATGGTTGCGTACATCCGACCCTCCATATTCCGTCATAGACGGAAACCTATAAAACAATAGGGTAATGTTGTTGTTGTCGTACTTGCATGCTTTGAACTTTTTGAACGCCTTTTTGTCTTTACCTAGATGGATAATTTTCTAATACCATTCTCTAGTACCATTTTGTAAACTGCAGAAGCTATGAGCTGATGGAAGTTATACTCAAGGTGTACATATATTCAGAAGGCGAGCAACCTATTTTCCACCAGCCTCTTCTCCAAGGAATTTATTCATCTGAAGGGTGGTTCATGAAATTGTTGGAAGATAATAAGCATTTTGTCACCAAGGATCCAGAGAGAGCGCACTTATTTTATCTGCCATATAGCATGAAGCAGTTACAGACAGCTCTTTACGTACCAGATTCACATAACCTTAGACCATTGTCAATCTTTTTGAGAGATTATGTGAACATGCTCTCTTCCAAATACCCATTTTGGAACCGCTCTCATGGTTCAGATCACTTTCTAGTTGCTTGCCACGACTGGGTAAGAGATCAATCTTAGGACGTTTGTACTACTCTCCTACGTTTGCGTAGGGTCTAGAGAAGGGCTGGATCACTCTACAATTTTGTGCAAGAAGCTATTTCCACACCTCGAACAAAACAGCAACCTTACCAGTTGCTGCAAGGCTCACCCTCGGTGGCATTGATATATGAAAAGTACTATTCTTTATCATCAAAACTCTATCCTTGCTGAATTTGTTTCCTTTTTCTACAGGGACCTTATACTCTGGTCGCGCACGAAGAGCTTCAAAGAAACACCATAAAAGCCCTATGCAATGCAGATGTCTCTGAGAAGGTCTTCGTGCGAGGAAAAGATGTCTCCCTGCCAGAAACAACCATAAGGAATCCGAGTAAACCTCTGCGAAACATGGGAGGTAAACGAGTTTCCCAGCGCCCAATTCTTGCATTTTTTGCTGGAAACATGCATGGCACGGTGCGGCCTAAACTTATCAAGCACTGGAGGGACAAAGATGAAGACATGAGGATATACAGACGCATACCGAAGAGAATCCTAGAGGTAATGTCTTATCCAGACCACATGAAATCAAGCAAATACTGCATTTGCCCCAAAGGTTTTGAAGTAAACAGCCCAAGAATCGTGGAGGCTATATACTACGAGTGCGTGCCGGTGATCATATCTGATAATTTTGTTCCTCCATTGAATGAAGTGCTTGATTGGAGTGGATTCTCGGTTATTGTTGCTGAGGAGGACATTCCAAGATTAAAGGAGATTCTTTTGGGTATACCTATGAGGAAGTACCTGGCGATGCAATCAAATGTAAAGAAGCTGCAGAGGCATTTCCATTGGCATAATAAACCTATTAGGTATGATTTGTTCCACATGATTTTGCATTCAATCTGGTCAAGTAGGTTGAACCAGATTAGAGGTGTTAACGAACCAAGCCGAACCGAATACTAGGTTTTTGAATTCGGATTCGTTTAGCTAAACAAAACGTTCGACTCGATTCGTTTAGCTAAACGAACTTTAAAGTTCGGCTCGATATCCCTTTAATTGTTTAAACGAGTCGAATAGTTCGCGAATAGTTTGGCTTGTTTTAGTAAACGAACTCAAACAGCTGTTCGAATTTGGCTTGTTTACCGGACATTAACGAACGAATACAAACCGAACTCGAACAGTTCGTGAATTGGTCGGTTCGTTGAACATCCCTAAACCAGATTCAGATTCATCCACCAGCCTGATAGATATGTTCATATATTTTGTTGGATTTTACTTCTTTGTATGTTCTATTCTTTGAATTGTATTGGAAATAATAAGGAAATGAAGTTGGAGATTCTTTTGGATTGCCAACCTCCCTCCTATGATTGAAGTCATTAAACAAATTTCTCGTTCTCATTAAATGTGGACTAAGTGCACTGAGTATTGTCACTTGTAACTTTTACCTAATGTAGTTTCTTTATGCTAATCACATTTAATGGTAATAATATGTAAAAGACCAAATTTCGATTTCCAATGGAGTCAATGACACACTCTATTTTGACTTTGGAATACGACGGAATAAAGTAAAACGACTCACTAAATTGGTTGTGCTTCTTATATTGTGAAGTAGCAGTTGATCAACACAGCTTGGCGCAACTTTTATTATGGGTCATCGGTAAACAACCTCTGTATATTTTTAACACATGAATATGGTTACATGCATCCGACCTCTCATACTCTGTCATAGGCAGAAAGCCTCTAAACGAATGGGGTAATGTTATTGTTGTTGTAATATGGAGAAGACCAAAGATAAATCAAGGCAAACCTGAACTTGCAAATAGGGTAAGTTTCTGAAATAATCCGTAAAAAAGAAGAGTAAATGGTATCAAAACACCACACTTTATAAGTGTATGCTTACGAGCCAAGCATGTGGAAATTCTGAATTATCTAATGTTATCTGGCGAGTTTATCCGCGAGTGCTAGCTGTTACAAAGTCTTAATAGTGTACGAAAATTCGAAATATATTTTATGGAAGAAAGTCTAAATTAACAATAAAATTGTACCATATGACTTTTCTTAATATGTACATATATTTTCGTGCAAACGACTTGACACGACTAAAAGTTGCAACCAATTTTAAACTTGATCCAATACGGTATCCATTTATATCCGCCATATCTTATTTTTTAAATATAAATTATAAATTATCAAAGTAAAAATTATAAAATAAAAAAAGAAACTCATAAAACCTACTCCCGATTCCCAATTTCCCATTCCCTTCATTCTTACCTTCTTTAATTGCCTGCGCCCCTCCTATTCATCATTCTCCATTTCTCCTCTCTTCACGCACTCTTCACTCTTCTCACTTCTCACTTCTCACTTAAACGGCAGCCTACAAGCAAGTGGTTTTGGTTCCGTTCCGACAAAGTTGGTGAAGCCGAAGACAGGCCGAAATTCACTTCAAACAAAAAAGAGCATCGTAGAGATGGAGATAATTCGAAGTTATGATTTAACTTTTATTCTCTAAAATTTGAGATACTTTGTGTCTGGAGGTCTTCCATTAGCGACACACAGTCACCGTCACAGTCTTCCTCGCCGGGGATACTCTTCTCCTCCTTTCTTTTGTCGCCTGACTTTCTACCTTCTTAGAATTCAGGTCACTGCACCTTACCTTATTATGTGTTCTTCTTGTGTATTTCTTTTGTTAAATGATTGGATTGTTATTTTTCATTTTATACATTTTTCTTACGGATCAGATTAATGATTATATGTTAAAACTATTTCTCTTATAGTTTTATTTTATAATTTTGTCTGGTAAAACATTATTGTTCTTCTGATTATAGCAATGTTCTTCATAAAATATTACGTCATGTCATGGGTAAAATTAGTATACCCGAAAAATACACGAAATGACCCGTACACAAACTTAAATATTTGTACTTGTCAAGTTTGTGGGTATACCTGATACACAACACGAAACCTGACATGTATAGGTTTGAATATCTACTTCTGTACACACGAAGCAAACAGGTAAGGTATGGATCTGTTAATTTGATACCACCAAAAACACGAAACACGACTTGTTTGTCACCCTTAGCTAAAAGAACAAAAGAAAAAGAACTCTTACCTATGTGCAAGTCTGTTTGCATATGAAGCAAGGAGGACACCAGAAGAGCCAAAAAAAGCAGACACGCAAATATATAACCAGGAGAGTATCGCAGCCAAAAATTACAGCAGAAAACAGGCAGAACCACAGAAGCTGAACAGCTCTTCCTCGATCTGTGCTGCTGTGCACTGCATTCCCTTCTTTCTGCTACACTATGCTATTATGGTGTATATACACATGATCCGTCTATACAATAGCTCTCTTTAGCATGTTGAACACAACAAAAACAGCCAACATAGCCACCACTTTCTTTGAAGCTAACACCCTAAGATTCACGCGTAAACCGTGTTTCCTCATAAACTTCACAGCAGCTCCAGCCACCGCTACTAGGATGGATAGGAAAGAACAGAACACCATTTTCATGGTGTCTTTTGCCCCTACCACAGGTCCTTCCCCAGACAAATCCACGTATGACCAAAGGGGTTCCTCATCGCTGGTGCTTGTTTGGTTAAGACCAAGAATCTCATTCATCCAACATGAAAGTTTCACGAGTAACATTGCGAGCCAACCAACTTCGTCTTCAGCTACAGGTCTCATCATCCAGTCGCCTTTGTACTTCACATCAGTCAATTTGTTTTTGCCAAAACTTTTTGGTCTGAATGCATCATTACTATCACGTGTTCGTTGAGCTTCTCTTGGCTCTGGTGTGCCATTGGAAGACTTCAAAATAGGGCCACCATACAACTTGCCCAGCTGGGCCTTTAGGTTGTCCAAGCACTGGAGGCTCTCTATGAGATTGCTGCTTGAGTTAGCCTGTAGCTCAGCCTCTGCACGCAATACAAAGAGCTGCAAGGACAACACAGGCAACTAAGCACCATATCAATGATGTAAAATGGCAAGCACAACGAGTATACACACCAGAAGCAGTTGATGACCCCCATCTTCACTGTCACAGAAAAGCAGTAAGTCTTTGTTCCAGTTATCATGCAAGAATGAACCATCCGCATCGCTCTCGCATAGGCCATATTCCCAGTCCTATGACAAATGAGAAGATAAAGGTAAACAAGATGAAATGGAAACAGCACATCCAGCAACCAAGCAAATACGAATATGTTCCCTTCAGTTATGTCATTTTCTTAGCATTTGAATATTATGGAAGTAGGGCCTAAACAGAAACTTCCTTCAGGAAAATGAAAGCTAGGGAAAGTTCGTCTTTTATTTAGTTGGCCATTTGCTGTTTCATCAAGTTACAAATTAGCTGGTAGAAAAGCACAAGCTAACTTATTTAGAGTAATGGAAAAAGTTTTCTTGAGAAGTACCGACATGGTACTCGAGGAACCCTTCGAAGGAGAGTAACATTCTAGCATGTTATACAGTCGTTGAGATCCAGAGCATCCATACCATGCAGCACAGTGATCACTCTTATGTTCTAAAACTAGTAAAATTCAACAATGCATATCCACGCATTATTCAGTTTTTGGAACAATGGATGCTATAGCTCTCGAAGAAGTCATTATAAAGGGAACATCAATTTATCATCATCCATATACTATTTCACTTAATAAGTAACGGAAGACAATTTAGATTTCTGAACAAGATAGCAACTTACTGAAGATGACATGGCACATATCCATGCCTCCAGTAGCATGAACATTACAACTACAGAAGCGTGAGAAAATAAAAGAACATAACTTACGTGCAATTGCACCAGACGGAGTGTATCTATGCCGGCAATACCAAGAACTTTATAGCTAAAAGAGAGTGAGAAAATAAATGAGTAAAACTACAATGCAGTTTCCCCAAACAGAACTAATTCACTTAAGCACAGGAAGCAAATTTTCCCTCGGACACTGGTAATCACAGAAACAAAGACCTTCACAATACTAAGAATAGAATACGATAGAAACAGAAGCAAGACCCCAACTCCCTTGCCTTCTTTCAAACCACAGCATATGACAAAGTTACTTAAAGAGCATGAACCCCAAAACAAAAGTTGGTCAGAAGTTTTTGATTTGTTGATAGCACAATCCACGGGCAATCTTGGATAAAACACCGATTACAAGACATTACAGTAACTTACTATACCTGCAATTCATTCCGAATAGTTGGCAGAAATCTATAGAGTTCACTGAGCAAAGATTTTGATGATTTTGATGGTTGCGAGTGAAACACATTATCAACATTCTTTATGAGATCCACCAGATCCTTGGTCGAAGTTAAAATATTTATCACCTGTTGAAATGACAAAAAAATCAGCTTAATTCTGTAACGGAAGGACCACAAAAAATAATGAAGATCTGCCTCTTCACGTTCGAAAAGCTAAGAATTTCACCAAAATAGTATATATTCAATACCCCGACCTTTGATACACAAGAATTAAATCAACAATTCAACAATTTATACATAGATGGAGACACCACAATCAACTTCAATTCTTCCTCAACAGAAACCTTCCATTAAGATCATTCCAACAGAGAAGGAAAAAAAGGAGAAAGGAAGAAGTTGTTAGACTGCAGTTCTTCAACTGAGTGATCAACTTTACCACTGAGAGAAAGAGAGGGAGAGTCGAAGAAGACACTATTTGTTTGTAAATAAGGTTGGAACTTTTTTTTTTTTGGTGCAAAACTATGTCACCGATTTTGTTTCGGAGATTCTAGTCCAGGAAAAAAGAAAAAGTTAAACAGGGCAGAGTAACAACTACATGACTACAGACAACTCTCCTGACCTGTTACACCCTAACACCCCCTTCCCCTGTGGGAAAGGGAAGGGTCTGTTGCACCTAATCCTTCAAAGAAGATAATTCAAGAGGCAGGCATACGAGTGCAGTAGTGTCCTAAACTATAATCAGACTGGGCCCACAGTAACGTTGCATTAATTCCAGGATAAACTAAACAAACAAGGGACCAAGCATGAAAAGGGCGAACACACCTTTGAAACCATCTGCACTATGGCTTCTGGATCAGTATGAAGAAACTTGTGCGCAAAACCAATAAAGTGCATGACCAAGGAACCGTAGTACAGATAATTAGCCAAGACAAACCATTGCCACAAAGGAGAATAAGAAGATTCCGGAGTGCTAGAAATCTCTTTTGACACACTTCTAACTGACATGCCCATCATGGAATCAATCTCTGCAAACTCTTCCAAGCTAATCTTCCAGGGTTCCATGTAAGTAACCCATAAATTAAACACTTGAGACACATTCTTCATGGAGGTTTGTACTGGACAAAATAAAAAAGATCTCAATATAAATCTATACAAAGATCTTTGAATCCAAGAATTCCAAGAACCAAAACATTGCAAGTCGGGACCAGCATTCATAGGCTTAGCCACGTCAACAGCATATGACTTTTTGGACAGAGGGCTTCCATTCCGTTCAAGCTTCTGATATCCCTCCATCGACATTACCGACCTCAGAGAGATATATTTAACAAAACTGCTAATTACTTCACCCAATCCTGAAGTGGGAGGTGCCTCGCCCAAAACTAACCGGAACGGGAACGACACACCAAATGACTGGCATACATTCACTGGCAGAGGTGAAAAATCATTATCAACCAACCAAAAATTAATCATGACATGAACCAAAAACTCTGCTCTTTCAATGATTGTAGTGTCATATTCCCTCGAATAATGAAGAAGACTACTCCGGTAAGGCTGGTGAACGTTCAGATTATCCAAGGGAACTGATGCACGAAGATATGCATATAGAAGCCGCAAGTACAAATTGCCCTCTTTCTTTTGCTCTGTACCACGTTTCCTGCTTGATAAACGTGGAATTGAATACGCCCAGTTTTCCAATCTGAATTTCTTGCTCCTCTGAACCTTTACAGGCTCTGAACCTTCACTGTTGCCTCTACAGACCGGATAATATGCAAACCAGAACATGTAATACTCAAATACATTTAATTGAACTTGACATGATGGACCCGTAAGTGAATCCTCCTTAGCCCTATTCCTGAATATAGGACACAAGTCGGGCAAAACCTGATAGTCTTTGTCATTTTGAAGCATAAAACGAATCCACTCGGGAAGTCGCTCATTGGGAAATACATATTTCACTAGAGAGGACCTATCAACAGCTGAAATCGAAGAGAAAAGAACACCATGTGGCCATAAGAGGTTGAAGATTCTACCTGCAAGCTTAAACATAGGATTGCTCTTGGTTAGAAAACATATAGTAGCAGAATAGCAAGGCAGAATGACAAAATTTATGAAACTGAGACACTTTTTATCTCATGCTAACAGTGACACTAACACGGAATTACGACTGGACTGAATCATGTTGTTCTTCTCGTGTCTGGATGTTAATTTCCCATTAGAATTACATTTGGATTCCAGCTCTATAAGTCTCAGTTGTTTGATTGATTCTGGCTGTGAAAAATGTAAGGCCTTGAAAATTAGGTTTTTCTTTCTTTCTTTCCAGCATGCTACAATAACCTAAGCAATAAGTTCCACTTTTAATCTACTTTGTCGTCCTCCTATATTGTTTGACTATATTACAAACCAAAGGCAGTGTACAAGCTGAAATTGAATTCTGACTGAATATTCTCATGTGACTAAAAATCTTGATTCCTGTCTTACAAAATCCAAATCCATACTAAAGTCTAGAGAGTCTAATTCTACCTCACATCTAAATTCATGCAGCCTGATGCAAGAAAAGAATCTCAAATATTCGAATAAGTATATGTTAATGCGACTAATCACCAAAAGACATTTTTCACCGGCAACAAACACAGGTTACTTGAGGGATAACAGCACAATCAAACAGAATTTCAAGAGGTAAAAAAAAACGTAATAGGGAAAATAAAATTAGCAGTTGAAAACCTAACCATTGAGCTCGAAATTTCCAGACAAACTAGCGGTATCAATCCAGCCATTAGGAGATTGAGATTTCGGAGCAGAGGCAGCTTCATCGAACCCAAACACTCTACAAATTAGGGTTGGAAACGTGATAGAGAAGAACCACCTGTTCTGGTCAGGAGTATGCTTCTTCAGAAACGCCTCGACACCGCCACAAGCCGCAGCAATCTGCTCAGGCGTAGCCGAAGCCAAAATGGAATTGGCAAGCTCCGATGCTTTAGTCTGAACATCCATAACATACGATTGCCCAATCATTGCTCAATCGTTTAGTAGCTGCATGTCGAGGAAGAGAGAATCGTGAAACCTTTGAGGTGAGTTGGGAATGAAAGTAGGGTACGGAAATGGAGAGAAGAATTTAGAGGAAGAGAACTTGGTTTTAAACGACGAGGGTGGACAAATGGCGGGGGATTTTGAAACGTTGGTGGTGGGTGGCGAGTGAAGCTGTCGGAGCATCCGGAATTAGGCTTACGTGTCCTTCAACAGGAACTTTTATTACCGTCAGCAGGTTGGTTTCGCTCATGAATTTTGTCTATTTAAATTTATAAAGTCTCGGTTGGTTTCATTTTTATGGGATCAACTCATCCCACTTTTTTCCCGGATGAGATTTCCTCACCGCGCGGTGAGTCACCACAATTCCCACCACGTGACACGTGGCAGCAGAGAGGGGTGGTGAAGCTGGATGAGGGTGATCCTCATCCAGTCTCATCACCCCCTCCTGCTGCCACGTGTCACGCGGTGATCCACGCGGTGAGGGAGATGCGGTGAGTAGATCTGAACCCCTTTTTTCCATCCCATGCATGACCGCACGACACGTGGCACCAAAAGGGGTGGTAAGACTAGATGCAGGTGACTCTCATTTAGCCTCACCATCCCCCCTTGATGCCACGTGTCGCGTGGTCATGCGTCACCGTACGGATTTGCGGTGAGGGAATCTTATCCCTTTTGGCAGACAATCTACAAATTATAGTGTAAGCATCAGAGCAACACATTTGGTCAGTCCTCTACCACTTCATGTGCTGACCGCAGGGACGGAGGATTAGTCTTCTGGCTTTCGGCTGAGAGGATACCTCGAAACAACCTATTAAAAAAATAGTATACCTTACCCTAATTGAAGTTCAATCTCAACCACAACCTTTTTATAACCGAAAAAATGAATGTTTATTACTAATCTTTTTAATAAATTTGGCGTCGTTTTTTAAGTTTAAAATCTTCGTTTATGTTCCGTAAGTTTGGGTTGTGCTCTCGTCATCTCTTATAAAAAAGATATTCATAGAACACGTATGATTAGCTATTTTATAATCAATTAAATATACAAAATATATGTTGGTTTTTTAAATGACCTATCACTACCTTATTATTTACTACCTAAATCATCATGTGTCACTATTATATTGAGTAACGAGTCACTTCTTACCACTAAAGACATCAAATGTATAAGATACATAATAGGCTCTTGTGCGTCGAAGCATTTTTTAGTGGAAGGTGGAAAGCTTGATTATATTGTCAATGCTTAGTTAGGATATAGTGTAGGATTTGAATCGTGTTGTCGGATGCTGCTTATGCAGGAGGAGGATTGATGAGAATGCTTAGTTAGGATATAGTGTAGGATTTGAATCGTGTTGTCAGTTGCTGCTTATGCAGGAGGAGGATTGCTGAGTTCAGGCTTCTTGTGAGCGCAAATATACAAATACATTAACGACTATCCAATAGAGTACATTCATCTATTTACATCATCCGTATATCTATGCAGGCATGGCAACAGAGACCTCTCAGGTTTGGGTTCAACCTTTACATATCGATCCTTTAAATGATCAATTGCCAGCTCTTTCTTAAAATGTATAAATTTATGTGTTTTGTGTCATTGTGTCTTAGTTATTTCTAATTTACTCTTGAAATAACATAAAACCTCTCACATATATGTGTGTGTATACATATAACATACCCAAGTTCTCACCCTTACTCCTATTTCAAGATTGTAGGAGTGTGGTTTATGATGGATTTAGTTTTTCTTTTTTTGTAAAAAGAAAATTCAACTATTATTTATACACCTTTTGTTTTTTCTTTTTTTTTAAATTTACAAAAAAAAAACATTCATAATTACTAAAATTGTATATTTTATCTAAATTTAGGAAAAGTTTGATCCAGCCACCGGATGATAACCTTCAACGCCAGTTCACCATCTTCCTCCTCCCGTATAACCCCCTAGCATCAACCACATCTCCACCATCTCCACCATGACCGCTCCCAGCAGCAACTGCACCACTCATCCACCACCAATCTCTACCAGAAAAAGACAGCGGCGGTAGATCTACATCGGCGATCACCGCCTCCTTTTTCTTTTTTCATCTTCCTCATCTCGCCCCTCTCTCCCTCGAACCACAAGTCCCAAAACCCATAAGACACCAAAACCAGAAATCATGTTCACCCTTCCTCCACCACCTAAAAACATCATCCCTCCTCTCCTACTAGATTTATCATTCCTCCCCTCAAGAAAGCCACTATAGAGGCGGTGGAGTTCACCACCACAACCGTACTTCTCTCCCCTAGAATCTTGCTTTACTGTGTCATCTTCTCCTCCCATAGAGAGAATCCACTAGAGTGGCGGCACAAGGGCACACAGCAGCAAAACCGTTGCTTTTTTTACCGGCAGTCCAAACCACAACCTCCTCCATTTGATATGAACTTCTGAAGCTCAAACCTCCTCTTTTCTCGCTTCTCCTCCATTTCCCCTTCATCTTCTTCATAATAAAACAGCCACTCATTTTCTCTCCATCTATCGCAGATCCAAAAGCTGGGAATTTTTAGGCGATCTAGCAGAGTGTCACAAAGACGATGAGAGACCTTGCAAATTGTACACTTCAAAGTTTTTTTGAAGATTTCTTTGCACCTGCTGGGACACTATCTTTGGGCAAAGTGTAACAAGGTTAAAGGTGGAGCATGCTCTCCAGCATAGGAAAAAGAATGGTGGTGCATGGGCACAGGAGAGAGGTGAAGGTTGGTGATAGGTGAGGCAAATGTTAGAATGTGTTAGAGTTTTGATGATTTGCACAATTGTAACTTGGAACGCTTGATTAGGCGCTTTATGAGAAGTGTTTGAAGGTCAGTATACTTCGAATGCCTACATAAGGCGTCTCATGTAAAGGCTCTGGAGGCCAGTACACTTCGAACGCCTACATAAGGTGCTTTATGTGTCTTGGTCGAATTCCAGTACACTTCGAACGCCTACATTAGGCGCTTCATGTGTTGTGGCTGAATTCCAGTACACTTCGAACGCCTACATTAGGTGCTTCATGTATACCACTAATTCAAAGGTACTTTCCCCCTCAAAATGGGCATGTACATCAAGCTACCTTCTGATAAAAGTCAGAACTACTTCAAACAAGCATGAAGGCTATGGTTAGGCACTTCATGTGACTTCGAACGCATTCAATTGCCCACATAAGGCGCTTTATGAGACATCGAACGCCTGTTCAATTTTTGATGAGGCGTGAAAACCGACGGTTGTGGAGGGATTGCAAGGTTATACCAGGAGAGACAGTGGTGATGCAACACCGTTTATTAGTGGTAGTTATAACATTGAGCCAAAAGCTGAATAAGGAGGTTGGAAAATTCCCACCCAGAATTCGATGGGGAAGTTGAAGGACGAAAAAATTAATATATTCAGAGACAAGGTCATCTCTGCGAAACTAGATCGTTTGGGTGATGACACAAATCAGATGTGGGAAGCTATATCGACTACTATTACTCAAGCGGCGAGAGAAACGCTCGGGGTAACAACAGGAAAGAAGTATGTACATAAAGAGACGTGGTGGTGGAAAGAAGATGTGCAACAAAAAATAAAAGACAAACAAAAGATTTTTAGAGAGCTGTTAAGCTGCACAAATGAGGAAGAAAAAGTGCGATTGAAGGAGAATTACAAAATTGCCAGGAAGGAGGCGAAGAAGGCAGTGACAGAGGCAAAAACTGCAGCTTATAAAAGGATGTATGAGAGACTAGAAACAAAAGAAGGAGAACATGATATGTTCAAGATTGCCAAAGCTAGGGATCGAAAGAGGCAGGACCTAGGAGGCGGGAAGTTTATAAAAGGAGAAGATTGACATGTGTTAGTCAAAGCACAAAACATCAAGTTGAAATGGCAAACATACTTTCACAATCTTTTCAACGACAGTAGTGCCGATTACAAAGAACGAGAAAGCATCACTAACCAACAACGACAACATAATAACTCCGGCTATCAGAACATCACACAAGGAGAGGTGATGAGAGAACTGAAGAAGATGGGAAGAGCTAAAGTGGTCGGCCTAGATAATATACCCATTGAGGCGTGGAATTATTTAGGAGAGGAAGGGGTCCAATTGCTAACTACTCTGTTCAACCGTATTTACAAAACAGGAAAGATGCCAGATTAGTGGAGAAAGAGTGTCGTGGCCCCCCTATATAAGAACAAAGGAGACTCACAGTGTTGTGAAAACTATAGAAGGATTAAGTTGCTAAGCCATACCATGAAGTTATGGGAGAGGGTAATCGATACTCGAATTAGGAGATAAACTCAGGTTACAGTGAACCAATTTGGTTTTATGCCAAGAAGGTCAATTACGGAAGCAATACACATTCTCAGGAGATTAATGAAGAAGTATAGGGAGAAGAAGCGCGATCTACATATGGTTTTCATCGATCTTGAAAAAGCGTATGATAGTGTGCCACGTAGCCTGATATGGGATAGTCTAGATGCAAGAGGGATCCCTATAGAGTATATAGCCATAATTAGAGATATGTATGCTAGGACAAAAACAAACATTCGTATGCCTGTGGGGAATACAAAATTCTTTCCAGTGGAGGTCGGTCTCCATCAAGGGTCTGCGTTAAGCCCATTTCTTTTTGCAGTTGTCCTTGACGAGTTGTCAAAGCCGATACAGGAGGCAGTTCCGTGGTGTATGCTTTTTGCTGATGATATTGTATTAGTCGCAGAAAGTAGACATACCCTGAGTATGAGACTAGAGCAGTGGAGAGGAGTTTTAGAGAGAAAAGGCTTAAAGATTAGCCATTCTAAGACCGAATATTTGCACTGTGACTTCAGTGGCGTAGAAAACAGTGAGGATAGCTAGCTCACCATCGATGGTCAAGTGGTACCACAGGTAAGTAAGTTTAAGTACCTAGGATCATGTGTGCAGCAGAATGGCGACATAGATAATGATGTAGCACATCGAGTTCAAGCAGGCTGGTGTAGATGGAGGGCGGCCTCAGGGGTGCTATGTGACAAAAATTTCCTAACTAAATTAAAGGGAAAATTTTATCGGGTGGCAGTGCGACCGGCAATGCTATGTGGGACAGACTGCTGGGCAATCAAGAGATCACAATTACAGAAGATGGAAGTGGCAGAGATGAAGATGTTAAGGTAGATGTGTGGGCATACACGGCTAGACCGGATTATAAACGAGGTGTTTCGAGAAAGGTTAGGCGTGGCTAGTATAGCAAATAAGATAAGAGAGGGAAGAATGAGATGGTTTGAGCATGTCAAGCGGAGACAGACAACAGCGTCGGTCAGAGCAATTGAAAGCCTCATTGTAGAGGGGAACAGGAGTAAAGGCAGACCCAAACTGACTTGGGATTAGCAGATAAGACACGACCTGCTAGACTTGCACCTCTCTGAGGACATGATCCAGGATATGAGTTCATAGAGACATAAGATTAAGGTTAACGAGGTATGGGCCATATATAGGGACACTTTAGAGTATATATAGGGACATAGATAGGCGTAGACACTATCTACGCTTTAGGTTGACTTTCCACTTGATTCCGTATATTATACCATTATACCGCTGTTTTACATTACAGGTACATATACACTTGATGTGTATTTTATTTTATTTTTTTCTTTTTTTTCCTTCCTTGAATTTCCTCACTAGCACATTAGCATAGAATATCTCTATTATTATGTCATTTATGTAGGTACGTATAGAGCCGGGGGTCTCACTGGAAGCAGACTCTCTATCCCTTGGGATAGAGGTATTGTTTGCCTACCACTTATCCTTCCCAGACCCTAACGATAGCTTTTGTTGTCGTTGGGATATACTGAGTCCAGATGATGATGATGATGATGATGCCCACAAGAAGTCAAAGCCCATTATTGGCTTTGTAGCAGATTTCAAACGGGCAGAAATTTCAAAGGAGATAAAACAAGAGCTTCATCTCTTTCATCTCCAACTTTCTACCATTCAAGCTCTCAAGTTTCTATCAAAGCTCAAGCTCTCAAAATAGTTGTATTGTGATTTTACTTTATTTGTGAGAGTTGCATTGTAAAGAAGAAGAGTGTTCTTCTTGTTGAGTGAAGATTGTGAGAGGCTGTGTAGATTGTTGGTCAAGAAGCTAGGGTATTTTTTGTTTGAGAAATCTAGATCTTGGAGGGTCAGTTGATAGTGTTGTGGTGCACTATACTCCCTACAAGAATTCTTTGAGGGCAAAGAAGTCCTTTGGAGGCTAGACTGCAAGGGGTTAGATTTCTTGATTGTGGTCTAGGCGTGTGGCCTAGTGTTTCAGTTTGTTGGATTTTGTTTTTGATTTTTGTTTTCCCCATAGAATTAACAATCCCCCATTCAAAATCCTTCTTGTGAAAAATCAAGAAGGTAGAGGAGTAGAGTCATTTGACTTGAACCTCTATACATCTTTGTGTTCTTTACGCTTCCGCAAAGTTTCATTCTTTTCAAGAACACAACCAAGTATTGGTTGCACTCAAAAACAAATTTTTTTGAAGAAAATATCCATACTTGGTGAACACTATTCAACCCTCCTTCTAGTGTGTTATAAAGTACCTAACACCAAAATGAGGTAAGATGAGGAGAGAGGTGAAGGTTGGTGACAGGTGAGGGCAAAATGAGGTAAGATGGGCTGGGGGTGTGAGGAATGACAATGAAGGTGGTAGGAGCAATCATGGTGGTGCTGGAGTTGCTGTTGTGGAGTTATGGGAGAGGAGGAAGATGCTAACCTATTGTTGAAGGTTTTTATCAGATGGCTGAATGCTTATTGCCAAACTTTTTTCGAATTTGGATAAAATATATAGTTTCATTACTTATACACATTTTATACAAATTTTTTAAAAAAGGTACAAAAGGTGTAATTAACCCTTTATCAATTATTGCCAATGTCAAAGCAGTCGCTAGAAAATGATTTGTGAGGAGCATAGACAAGAGTCTACCTAATTAGTACTTGATCTCACTGTTGTTTATGGTGTAAAAGGTGTAAAAGTCAAGTTGGTCATCTCTTCCTGTTCTACTAGTTATGTAACTAAACGAATATAACTTTCACATGCTACAATCAAGATTTCGTAAGTCGAGAAATTTTGATCAACATACAACGGATGCAACATCAACCGCAGAATAGTTGTTGTGAAGAGAAAAATGAGAGAAAGAAGGATTGCACAATTGAAAGAAGAAACAATCAGATTTTTATTCAGAGAAAATATGAATTCAACTTCTACATCGCACAGCAGCTGAGGCAGCTATTTATTGCTGTTTAAACTAAGCGAAATTACAACTGTACCCCTTAACCGCCTATCCCTGCTAATACATCATTAAGGGCATTCTTGTCATTCTACTGCATTTAAACTATTCCCGCGATTGCCTTCGTCTTCCTCCTTGTAATCAGTTGAACACTTCAACGCACTGCACTTGCACCTTCTCCGCAAACTTCGGTCCCCGCTTGTAACTGCCATCCCCATCCATAACTGCCAATTGGTTTCTCCTCTCAGAACCTTCAATCATTGATTGCTGAGCTGACACTGTCTATGATGTGCTTCCTTCGTTTGGTCTCCACCTTCGTCTTCCTGCTTCTCTTTCTTTTTCCTTTTCATATTCAACAGCCCCCCTCAAGCTGTGCTTGTCATACAAGTTCAGCTTCCCCATTGAGGACATTAATTGATTCAGTTTCCCACTGTCAAGAGCTTTAGTAAATATGTCCGCCAATTGTAGCTCAGTCCGTATGGGCATCAACCTCAAAACTCCTTCTTGTACCTTCTCCCTAACAATGTGACAATCTATCTTAATATGCTTTGTCCTCTCATGAAAAATGGGGTTCTCTGCTATATGAATTGCACTCTTACTAGCACAAAATACTTCAACGGGTCTTTGCTCCTTAAGCTCCAAATCTCTACCTAGGAACAACAACCACTGCACCTCATATGTGACTGCAACCATGACCATATACTCAGCTTCAACTGATGATCTAGACACCGTAGTTTGCTTCTTTGCCTTCTACGAGACTAAGGCATCTCTAAGAAAAATGTAATAACATGTGACTGATCTACGCGCTTCATTGCATCCACCCCAGTCCGCATCTATAAACGCTTTCAGCTTCTGGCTTCCTTTGCTAGGAAATAGTAACCCCTGTCCAATTGTACCCTTCAAATAACACAATATTCTGTGTGCTGCCTTCAAATGCTCTATGGTAGGACAATCTAGAAACTGGCTAAGTTGCTGAATAGGAAACATGATATCTGGTCTGGTGATATTTAAGTAGAGCAACTTCCCAATCAAGCTCCTATACCGCGATACGTCTGAGTATGCTGGAGAGTCATTGTGTGTAAGTCTGATGTGACTCTCCATAGGTGTCTTTGCAGGCTTCGATCCTAGAAACCCAGTCTGTTCTAGCAACTCCAAAGTGTACTTCCTTTGGTTGATGTGAATTCCCCCTTGATCTAGCCACCTCAATGCCCAAGAAGAATTTAAGATCCCCCAAATCTTTAATCTTGAATTCTGTGTGTAGGCTAGTCTTAACTTCCTCAATAGCTGACAAGTTGTTGCAGGCTATGATGATATCATCAACGTACACCAACAGTACAAGTAAAGAACCTTCAACCTTCTTAATAAACAAGGTATGGTCGCATTTGGACTGGCTGAATCCTAACTGAATCAAGAAATGGGTTAATCTTGCGTTCCACTCACGACTTGCTTACTTCAACCCATATAGAGATTTTTGGAGCTTGCAGATGAAATTTGGCTGGGGTAAATGGAGACCTGGTGGAGGAGTCATATATATTTCTTCATGAAGTTCACCGTGTAAAAACGCATTGTTGATGTCTAACTGCTGGACAAACCAGTTTTGCTGGGCCGCCAAAGCAAGTATAATCCTAACTGTTGTCATTTTCGCTACTGGTGAAAATGTATCCTGAAAATCTACATCATACTGCTGCGTATAGCCTTTGGCCACAACTCTTGCTTTATATCTCTCCACTGTTCCATTTGGATTCAGCTTAACCTTATATACCCACCTGCACCCGACATGTTGCTTGCCTGCAGGCAAAGGAACTAGCCTCCATGTCTGGTTATCTTCTAGCGCAGTAATCTCCTTAGCTATTGCCTCCTGCCATGCTTTATCACCTGCTGCTTCTGCATAAGATCTAGGTTCTACATGCATGCTAACATTTAACACATAGGTTTTATACTTTGGAGTTAATAAGTCAAGGCTGTAGTACTTACTTAGGCAATGAGGATTAGAGTAAGAAGCTAGAACTGAAGTGCTAGATGCTTGGTTACAATAGAAATCTTTGAGGTAGGATGGAGCAGTTCGGATTCTGTGAGGTCTAGCACATGCTGGAGTTTTAGTACCAGACAAGGGTGTAGAGCCAGCAGCTAGGGAAGGTTGATCAGTAGAGGGTTGAGCTGTAATTGGGAAAGCATCAGGTGTAAATGTTTCCTGAATTGAACTGGTGGTTTGTGGAGTAAGCTGTTGATCAGACTGTGGAATCAATGAAGAGGGCTGAAGAATGCGGTCAGATAAACGATTTAAAACAGGAGAATCAAAATAGGCAGGTGGCAAAAGTTGACATGATGTTGAATGAGCTCCAGAGGGAGCAGGAGAATGATATGACGATGGTTGAGTCTCAGAAGAGGCAAATGGAAAGGTCATCTCATGAAACACAACATCCCTAGAAATATACACATCCTTGGTATTCAAGTCCTGCAACACATATCCCTTGACATTATAAGGCATACCCAAGAAAACCGACTTTCTTGCTCTAGCTGCAAATTTATCCTTATGTGGATGAGTATCAGTGGCAAAACAAAGGCATCCGAACACCCTTAAACAGTCATAGTTGGGATTGGTTTTATATAGCAGCTTATGGGGAGTATTATGGTTAAGAATGGGTGAGGGAGTGATATTTATAGACAGAAGCCCCAATACTCAATGGGCAAATTTGCTTGAAATCTAAGGGCCCTGGCCGCTGTGAGTAGATGTTGGTGTTTCCTTTCAACTATGTTGTTTTGTTGGGGGGTGTACACGCAAGATGTTTGATGCAGTATGCCTTTCGTAGAATAGAATTCATTCATGTCAAACTCCTTTCAATTGTCAGTCCTTATGGTTTGGACCACTGCATTAAACTGAACAGAGGCAAATTGACAAAAACTCTGGACAATCTTTCTTGTTTCAGCTTTATTTTTCATGAGATACACCCAAACAAATCCGGTAAAGTCATCAACTATAGTAACCAAATACTGCTGCCCATACATCGTGGAGTACCTATACGGTCCGCATATGTCAATGTGAAGAAGTGAGAAAGGTGACTTAGAAACTGAAGAGGAAATGGGAAAGGGTAAACATTTCTGTTTTGCTAAGGGGCAAACAGTACAAGAAGAAATATCAGACGAAGTAGAGACGAAAGGATTCAGTCTAGCTATTTCTTTTATTCTGGCTTCTCCCATATGACCAAGCCTCTTGTGCCACAGCATAGAATCAGACACATTGGCAGCGAACTGATATTTTTGCTTTGTCTGTCAGGGGATTTGTTGACAAAAGGCTTAAATGACCCTTGAAGACGATATAGCCCATGTCTCTTTTTAGCTAAACCAATCGTTCTCTGGGTCCTTTTGTCCTGGATGACACAATCATCAGAATCAAAAAGGACAGTAAAATTTCTGGATATTTTAAGTTTACCAAGGGAGAGGAGATTCAAAGAAAAAGAGGGAATGAAAAATACGTCACTCAGAACCAGATCATTGGTGGTTTGAACTGTTCCAATACAGGTAACTTCTGCCAGTTGGTTATTTGGTAATCTTACGAATGTGGATGACACAGGCTTAAGGTTTTCAAAGAGATGCAAGTACGAGCAGATATGATCCGTAGCCCCAAAGTCTAAAATCCATGTATTAGAATTTTCGCATGATGTATCACCTGGATGCTTACCAGAGGCAGTGGTGGCTAGTGCAGACATTACAGCATGCTGTGTGCTTGCACTTTCTTCTCCTGCACATTCCTTCACTCCTTTGTCCTGATGCTCTCTCAGCATATTCATCAATTGAGAGTATTGCTCTTGTGAAATATGGAAACTGCTGTACCATCTGGTTTCCACTTTCAAACTCCTCTGATTGCTCTCCTCCCTGCAAGCTATCTTGCACCAAACCATCAGAATAGCTAAACACATGATTCACATTACCTCTTGGCTTATATCCTGGCAGATATCCGTGTTTTTTATAACACCTGTCAACCATATGGCCTAGCATTTGACAATGTGTACACACAGGAGTTTTAGATTTATTATAGTTCGATTTCTGATTGTTTCCTTTATAACCTCTGCCTACACCCTTCCAGTTTGAGGCAGATCCTGTATTATATCCATAGGAACTTGATGGCCTACCACCAGAATTATCATACCTTGGCGTACTACCCACATTCAATACACAAGATGGATTATTAGAGAAGTAAATCTGATTGTTAGCATAGGTAAGTTTCCTTTCCACTTTAACGGCCATGGCAAATACCGTTTTTAGATCAGGCAAAGGGGATGTAAGTAACACCTGAGATTTAACAGCTTCATAATCATCAACTAATCCTTTCAAGAACTTTATCACACAATCATCCTCAATAAATTTTCTCACTTGACTCGTTACATTGCAAGTGCACCTACCACACATACACTTTGGGATGGACCTTAAAACCAACAACTCCTCCCACAAAACTTTCAGTTTCGTGTAATACTCAGTGACCAAAGAATTTTCCTGCCTAACCGCATAGAATTCTTCTTGTAAGTTTGACAACCTAAAAGCTTCTGCATTACCATACCTAAACTTTAAATCATTCCAAATATCAAACGCATGATCCAACCAAACCACACTCTGCGCTATAGGCGGAATCACCGAATTTAAAATTCAAGATGCAACCATATTATTTGCTTTTGTCCAGATGACGTACCTTCTATCACCTTCAGGAGGCTGAACAAGTGTACCATCAATGATACCTACCTTGTTCTTGTATTCTAGTGCTCTCCTGAAGCTCCTACTCCATCCGTGATAACTGTGTTCATCAAGGAGCGGTTGAACCAATACAAGCGATGGATTATCACTTGGATGTATGTACAAAGGATCTTCCATCGGATCCGCGATCATGGCTTGATGATTACTGTGACTACTTTCACCACAATTATAATTGCTTCGAGAAACTGGTGCAGGGGAATTATTTGTTGTCATGAATGTACCAAATTTCATATATCAAATTGCTCTAATACCATGAGAAATTTTGATCAACATACAACGGATGCAACAGCAACCGCAGAATAGTTGCTGTGAATAGAAAAACGAGAGAAAGAAGAATTGCACAATTGAAAGAAGAAACAATCAGATTTTTATTCAGAGAAAATATGAATTCAACTTCTACATCGCACAGCAGCTGAGACAGCTATTTATTGCTGTTTAAACTAAGCGAAATTACAACTGTACCCCTTAACCGCCTATCCCTGCTAATACATCATTAAGGGCATTCTTGTCATTCTACTGCATTTAAACTATTCTCGCGGTTGCCTTCGTCTTCCTCCTTGTAATCAGTTGAACACTTCAACGCACTGCACTTGCACCTTCTCCGCAAACTTCGGTTCCCGCTTGTAACTGCCATCCCCATCCATAACTGCCAATTGGTTTCTCCTCTCAGAACCTTCAATCATTAATTGCTGAGCTTGCACTGTCTATCATGTGCTTCCTTCGTTTGGACTCCACCTTCATCTTCCTGCTTCTCTTTCTTTTTCCCTTTCATCTTCAACAGAAGTTGCCATTTTGCTTAAGAAAAAGAGGCAAGTGCTTATACATGTTTCTACAATCAAAATATGTAATTTTTAAATGTTTTGTTTTTTTTAAAAAAATAATAATATCATTATGCTAATTTAATTTGTTGTAAACTCGTGCGCACATTTTTTATGATAAATTTGCATTGTGCTATTATGTCTCTGCTGATAATATTTTCTGGGTATTCCACTACATTGTCAACATTGAGTTTTTCCACTATACATCTTAAACTTTTCCAGTGAAAATTTTATCATGATATATACCCTAACAACCATAATTATAACTCTTCATCAAAACAGTATTTCTTCCATTTAAAATATAAGTTCATTTTGATTTTTTAATGTACTATAGATTACGACTTGTCAAAAGTTAAAGTTAACTTATATTTTAGAATGAATCGAGTACGAGAACCAATCGGTCGGTTCCTCTTCTAACTATGGTTACGTTCAAAGAAGTCGACTGTGTTTTATAGTCTCTACAAGTTGTAAGGTTGTGTCCCTTGTGACATTTTAGTTATATGATTTACAATTAAATCCTAATTGGTTATTTACAAAGAGTTGTCTCGAATGGTTATGTCTTTTAAGTTAAGAGACACAATTCTTCATTAAAGGGACATGTCCATTTATCAAAGCGGTATGAATCCAAAGGTTGTGATGAAAGTACCTTTTGGTTGCCTATAAATATGGATGAATGTCCTGTCTTCACCCGGCCATTGTCTTTACTTATCCATCGAAGTAAACATTAAAGTAAATGTTAGTGGAGAGAAATTTCCGTTCAAGTTTAGGATCGTCTACATCAAAGTTGAAGTTTCCGTTCGTCAAAGACACTTCCGCTCACCGTACTATGGTGAAAGGTACGCTTCCACTGAACGTTTTCTTATAATTGTGAAATGATTGTGTATGTGAAAACATAGATTTCCAGATCTGAAAGAATTAATACTTACATAAGTGTTTTGTACAGTAGCAAATATCCTTTTTTGCGCAATCGTCCTTGTTGCGATTGGACTTTAGCGAACAAAGCATTTTGAAGGGACCGAACCCCATAAATGAGCCAATGTGAACTAAGCAAAGAAAATTTTGATCGAGCAAATTTGGCCCTATAAATAGTTCCTCAAATATGAACCTCATTGCACCAACTGTTTTGGAACCTATAGGTAAGAAGTGTTGGAAATTTAAACAAAAATGGTTGAAAATTTAAACAAATATGGTTGAAAATTTAAACAAATATAGTAACCAAACATATAAAAATGAAAAATATAAAATGACAAACTAACAACGAAAAATTAGAAATCAAAGAAGATGGGAGAGATAATCAATAATGTAGTTCTCAAAATGATGAAATTAACTTTGTAAAAATACAAGATTGTATGAAATGATTACAAATGTATCAAAACCAAACACTACGACAATGATACAAGAAGAATGAGAATCGTCGAGACGTAACAAATGTTACACCATCCTTAGAAGCAATTTTGCCTCCACTAGTCAGCAAGGTAAACAACGCGACATATGCTTTCCAAGATATAATGATGGTATTCCTTTCGTTTGCTATACAAGAGAAAGATTGAACTTTTTATATTTGAAGTGTTTAGTACCACATGAATAGAAAAACAAGACAAAGAAGAATTGATTCAAAGAGTTTTTCAAGGATCACTTTAAAATATGTCAAAAACTTTCAAAACATTTTTCCGCCAAATCTTTCTATCCTTATATCTATAAACTTTGATTCACAAGAAAGAAGTTAATTTGACAACTCTCTGCATATTTTAACTTCTAAAATTAGTTTATACCAATGTATTTATGTAGTTGCTGAATCCCATGTTCACAAAAACTTGCTAAGTATTTCTGTCCCCATGTTAGACTTGTCAAAACTTACCAGATATCCGACATCCGAATTTGAATTCGGCTGTCCGAATCGAATATGGTAAGAGCTGTACATTCGATTCACCGTATTCGAATTCGTATCCGAATAGTATTAGAAAAACAAATACGAATATGGTATAGTCATTACCGTATCCGAATAGATATTTTTAAAATTAAATAAAAATATATAATAATATATAATAATATATAAAAAAATATGTAAAAATATTTATTTTTAAAATTTTAAAAAAATATATATGAAAATATGTATACGGCCGCTATACCACTGTTGTAAATTTGCTGATTTCGAATTCGGATATCCGGATTCGGATATTCGAACAAATTTGAAATAGATATAATACGGATTCGGATATCCGGCACCGAATTCGAATCCGAACAAATTCGAATTCGGATGACTTCCTAAATATCCGTCCGGATTCGGATACGAATTCGGATATAGTTAGACAAAAACGAATTCGAATACGGATACTGTGTTACCGTATTCGTTTTATCCGTTTGACATCCCTACCCCATGTGATGCTGTCCCTTCTTATCCTTTTTTTACAAATGATTTGTGGGATGTGTAATTGTCTATGTTAACCCAATTGAGTATTGAAGCTGGAAAGAAAAATACCTTTAGATACTTTCCTTATATATTACTACTAGTGTTATCCTTTCTTGAAGTTCCTTTTTGACTTTCAACAATTTTTTACACTTTCTATTTCCAAGGAAATCAAGGACACACTCTTAATTGACTTTGGAATATGATGGAATAAAGCAAAATGACTCACTAAATTAACTGCGCTTCTTATATTATGAAGTAGCAATTGATCGACACGCAATTTTCATTATGGGTCATCGGAAAACAACTGTGTTTCTAACATATATATAGTTGCCCATATCTGACCTTCCATACTCCGCCATATGCGAGAGTCTCTAGAGCAATGAGGTAATATTGTTGTCGTCGCCTTCTCTTTTTGACATTTTCCAAAACACATATCACCATGTCAAAGCATTCTTACCCAATGATTTCACCGTCACCACTTTTTGATTCCATCAATGATAGCCGAACTAACCCCTTGCCATTGCACTAGAAAGATAAGAAGATATCATTCAATACAATTTGTAGTTATCAAAACTATTTCAACTTCTGTTTCTATCTTTTGATGCATTGCTAGATTATTTTTATTACTTAGCATTCATCATTAATGTAAAGTTTATTAACTTCATTGATTATTTACATACATAAATGAATATATTCTTAGTACAAGTACATAACATTTTAAAACTTCTTAAAAATAAAAATGAAAACCCGACTATAAAATCGATAGAAATAAACTATCACTTCACAATACACAAACTTTAGACGTGGAAAGTAACATCCATTGAAGTAACAAACTTTAGTTTTAACTTCAGATCAAACGGGTCTAGACATGAGCTCCTTATAAACGTCTATATCTATTTTTCTGCTGGAGCGATGGGACTCTCAGAGTTAGGATTTAATTCGACTTTTTTGCTCCCAAGTGATAATCCAATGAAAGTGTAAGAAGTTGATCCAAGAGGATGGAATTTCACCTACGTCTTGGTTTATAAACTCTTGCCCACAAATGTTTTCGCCCCACTATAAATTTTGCCTTTGACTGTCCATTCAAAATTCTGGGAATCATTGAAGCATCCGCAAATACAACTCTTCCATAAACAGGCTGATTTCCTCCTCTTGTTTCTTCTACTACAACATCTTTCACTACATCTCCCCATTTCCTGCATGTATCGAAACCCCATTTCCAAGCTAATGGCAACGGTTTCTTGATTGAATTGTAGCCACAGAAAAGAAAAAGAAATAACTCTTTCACACAGTACAAAAAGATCAAAAAAAAATGTATCAACAGTAACCATCAAACTCTCCTAAGAAAATTACGGTTGAAACTTGGGCCCATATCCATTCAAAATCTTAAGACAATAAGTGGTTGTACTGTCTTCATATAATCCATGTATTTTATCTTAAAGTGTTCGACGTGGGACAATATTCTCAACAATTACAAATACAATAAAATAAAATCAATATAAGTGCGAAAAAAGAATAATGTGTATGCTTTTATACATCTTCTACATAACCAAACTGTATAATTTAAAGACGTCCGCAACAGAGAGGAAGGGGGGGGGGGGGGGGGGTTGAGAGAGATAAAGTACGTATGTACAAACTAATCTGTCCTCAGAACGTATCCCAGTGGTTCCAGGTAGAGGGTTTCAAAAAGGACGTATCCCAGTGGTTCCAGGTAGAGGGTTTCAAAAAAAAGGTTAGGGGTTCGAATCTTGACGAAGACAAGAATGTTTGAACTCACTCAAGGTAGCTGCATAGTGTGGGAGCACTATTAGCTAGTGGAATTAAGTGATAGGCTGACAGACTAGCACATCGGTTGTTCATTCTGTGCCAATGGTTCCTTCTGTTGTCGTTTGTGCTAAGAGAAACTTCTACTAGTGGGCCATGGAATCCTGATTTACATCCCTACACATTCTAGGAATGAGGGTGACAGAGACTCTACTGATTGATGTTAAACCTTAACAAACTTATCTATATGACAGGGTGCCTACAAAACCCTAGCATGCATGCTGTACCTCATGAAAATATAAATTAATTTTCCGAAATTTTTGCTCCCCATGTTAGAGTACAAAAGGAACAAAATCAGAGAGTCAAACCAACAACCCCCCCCCCCCCCCGGGGCGAGTCCCGATACAACAAAACAAAAAAACAAAGAAGTTTGAAAATAACAAAAGATAGATTTATGTGCTTACGAATTAAAGAAGTTGAATATTTCCTCACGTGTAAGAGGATACCCTTTAGAGAATGTCAAGAACATAGATCGACAATCTTCATCACTATGATTTGGTAAAAACTCACTTGCGTTAGGATCCAACGGCCCAGATGATATATTAATCTTATTATCCTCCCCAAAATTTAACCATGCAGAATCCAACGTTTGTTCACTGCTACCTTCCCCAAATGGTCTAATTCCAAAAGGGCTTAATAACCTTAAATTTTCCGAACAATCAATTTCAAGGGCAGCTCTTTCTCCAAATATTCTATCACAAACAGTCTCCATAATATGCATAAACCGACTAAACATGAACTCCGAGTTGTAGTAAAAGAACCGCCGGTTCACGGGTTCGTCCAAAATGGCTTCAAACACAAACGTGTCGTCTTCGACGGTCGGTTCGTTTGCTCCCGGTTGAACCAAACTCAAGCAAATTAGTGTTTCTTTCAGAATTGCATCGACGGTTGAATCATCATGGGATTGGACAGTTCTTGTAAATTCACGGAAGCCAATTTCCTCCAGCATGAGCCAAAAAGCTATGGCCATCTTCACGGTTTTGGGGTTTTTACCCATCGGTCCGACCAGCCGGCTGAAGAGTTTTCTCTCTAGTGTGTAGAATAGCAGAAGATCAATAAGATTGCCTGCATCTCCGGCCATTTTTTCTTAAGACTTGCATGAATGTTCTGAGACTCGATAAACTAAAGTTCTCATTTGGATATGAAGGGTGGTTGTATGTTGGAAATTGATTTCAAATTTTATTGAACTTAGTGACATGGCTTGATTTTGTGGGTTAAGATGTGGGGAGAACAACTCAAATCACGCATCGCCACGTGTAAAAAGTGATTTTTTTGTAAAGAAAATTAAACCGCTCACCAGTTTGTAGACATGGTGTCGTGTGATTGGAGGATTTTGCCTTACGGTTGTGGAGAGATCTAAACCGTGATTTTTGTATGTACTAGAAAGACCTTCTACGATGACCAAGGTCTTGACTCCTCGATAACTATGAGTTTCTGACTTACAGGTTAGTTTGTATAACGATTGGCTATCCATGCGACGAAATTCATTGCTCCCCTATGTCTACCAACGTCCCTTTGGTTTTGACGATGGTTTTCGTTTCTCTAAATGGTATAATATATATGTAATTGTATAATATAGTATATAATTACATAACTATGACAATAATTTTAGGACGAATGGAGTATATCTTGTTACATGATTGAGATAGACACCACATGATATATAGTATATATATAATGCATACTATACATATAAAATAGATAATAAATACTCCTTGTTTCTCAAAAATATTGTCTTTTTTACTTTTCAAAATGTGTCAATTAAACATGTTGAAAAGTCAAAATAAGACAACATTTTTCATCCCCCAACATTCTAATATCTATGAGGTTTCATCCCTCATGTTTTAAAATTATCAGGTTTCATCTTTAACATCGTAGATTTTGTGGATTTTTTCATAAAGTTTGCTAAATTAATCTTATCCCCATGTTATTACGATTCTTTTAAAGACAAAATTCATTATTATTTAACTGTTGAATATGGATAGGTGAAATGTGATCAATTCAATTTGGGATATTGTTTTATATCGGACGGGGTGTTACATTGACAGTACAAATAGTACAACAAGAAGGCAATGTATCAGGTTCTCATATATATATATATATATATATATATATATATATATATATATATATATATATATATATATATATATAGACACACACACATTTGTGAAACAGATTCATGTATCTTTAGACAAAATTTTACCATTCTGTTCTTGCACCGGATGGATACGGGTTGAACCATTAAACTATTACAGGTTTCACTGTCTATCATTTCGATTTTAATTTCAATTTCCATATTTTAATTAACCGCATGTTAAGTTACTTGTTCATGTTTTTAGATATAATTAAGAGAATATATTTTAAAACAAATTCTTTTATTCACAAACTAAAATTATAGTTGAAATCTCCATTTTCGAACCATACAAGGATATTCCAGAACCACTATGGTAGTTGATGCTTTGATATGCTTAACGTTATATAGATTGGATTATTGTCACAACATAAATATTAATGATTGGCACTTAGCTTGTCTTAATGCAACATTTTCCTTACGATAATCACACGCTCCTCACATGCATGCAGACTACGTCTCAAATTTTAGCAATTAACATATTGACTAAGTAATTTTTTCATTTCCAATCTAGTTTGAAATATGATGGAATGAAACAAAATAACTTATTAAATTGGATGCGCTTTTTATATCGTGAATTAGCAGTTGATCGACACATCTTGACGTAATTTTTATTATGGATCATCGGAAAACAACCTATATGTGTTTCTAACACATGGATATAGTTACGTACATCCAGCCCTCTATACCTCATGTTATATATTGACTAAGTAAACTTCCAATTCAAATCTCCCTCAAAATTATGGATAATCCATTTTGATTTTACATTTTTTGTCGTCAAAGCTCCATCCATTTGCATAGATACTACATAAAATCTATGATTACATATTATGCCAAGCAAATAACAGAATCTAATTGATGCTGTCTCACGCAATACCTGCTTTATTAACATACAATAAACAATCGTTTTACTTTGGTTATTTTTATTTTGTGTGCTATTATATTTTATAATTACTATTAGTTTGTAAGATTCCAGACCTTATAAGAACAACTGGTATTGTTGTTGCTGCTTTGTGACATTGAGATCACGGGTTCGAGCCACGAAAACAGTCTCTTGCACAAAGTATAGGGTTAGACTACGTATATCAGATTCCGAAACGATCCAGCCCCTTTCCGGACCCTGCGCAAAAGCGAGAGCCTAGTGGACTGGGAAAGGGTGCGTACATCAGATCATGAAGCAATCCGGCCCCTCCCTAGACCTTGCGTTGCACTAGGAAACAACAACAACAATATTACGCCATTGCCTTACAGGCTCCCGCCTATGGCGGGGTATGGAGGGTCGGATGTACGCAACCATACACATTATTAGAAACTCATAGATGTTGCTTTCCGATGACCCATAATAAAAATTGCATCAAGATGTGTCGATCAATCACTACTTCAGAATATAAGAAGCGCAGACAATTTATTAAGTCATTTTGCTTTATTACATCGTATTCCAAAGTCGAATAAGAGTGCATATGAGATCGCAAAGCGACCCGATCTCTTTCCGAACCCTGCGCAAATACAAGAGTCTAGTGTACTGAAAACGTCAAGAAAGACTATTAGTTTGTGTTTTGTAACGGAAAATTTTGCATGCGAAGGGTATGATCGAGTAGTTCAAAACCTTTTTCACGTTTTGGCTCTCTTTTTTTTGCATAATTGAAATCACTATGCCTAGAAACATAAGATCTTAAGTGGTAACTAACTACTTTCGTAGCAGTTTAATAGATAATGAATTTTCAAAAAGCAAACAAAAAGTTATTCATTGATACATATATATCAGTTGATAGACACAGCTTGACGCATCATTATGATTTATTGGGAAACAATTTCTGTGTGTTTATAACGCATGAGTATATTTGCGCACATCTGACTCCTCCGTACTCGTCATAGGCGGGAGGTTCTAAAACAATAAGATAATGTTGTTGTTGTTATGTATTTTGGAAGAAATCGCCTTGATCATGCCCAGACAAGATAATTAATTCTCTTATTGTTCAACAAAGCTCGTTATCGAGAACAAGGAAAGTGAAACTTGAAAAACTACACCTTTTTTAATAAAAGAAAAGAATATTAGAAGCTTATTTTAAACATCTTAATGATCCATAGTTGAAGGTGAAAATTACAAGTACCTTTGAAATTGTATTACTAGCATAAAGGAAAAAGTTTATTTTGCTCCCATATTTGTGAAAGGAATGGATGTCGAGTCTTGGAGCAACTGATATATTTGATGCTCTGTGGTTTTGAAGCCACCGGTTTGAACCGCAGAAACAGCTTCTTGTACAAAATGTAAGGTGAGAATACGTAAATCAAATCGCGAAACGATCCGACTCCTTTTCAGATCCTACACAAACACAAAAACCTATTGCATCAAAAACGTCCTTTATTTGCGAAAGGAACTAGATGGGTGTTTTCTGATGTATAAGTGCATGACAACAGATACGAGAAGATTTTATGGTGTTGTTACCGTATCTTTTGTATTAATATCGTTAAATTATACGTACATAGTCAAGCATGTAAGTAACATTGTTATGTGGCTCTGTGCATTCCTTAATAATCGTATGAAATGACGATATTATTAGCTGACTATACTAAGAATTCTTTCTATATATACACGCACATATATACACACATAAGAGACACGTAAGCAACTCTTATTCAAGATGCAAAATCTGGATCAATAGCAGCAAAAGCATGACTTTGAGAGATAGCCCTGAACACAAGTTCGTAACACATACACAGAATATCTCAACGATAAGAAAAAAATATCGTTAGGGTTTGGGAAAGGTGAACAGCAGACAAACAATACATCCATCACAAAGGATAGAGAGTTTGTTTCCAGTAAAAACCCAAGCTATATATGTAACTGCATAGATAACACAATAATAAAGATATAATGTGCTAGTATGTTAGTGAAAGAATTTAATAAATACAAATAGAAACCTTATGTTATGATACGCATAAAGCTAGATTAAGAAACGAGGAGGCTTATTAGTCTTCCTTTCAAATGAATTTATAAGAAACGCTATCATATTCTTCAGCAACAAAATGGATATCTCACAGGATTAGACTTAGACTAGACAATCCTACGTAGTTCTAAATGAAAAAAAAAATAACGTGTTTAGGAAAAAGACCTACCTGACGGTTTAGATCTGGAGAAACAATTGGTGAGACTAAATAAGAGGTCGTCAATCAACGGCCGTCACGTGGCCTATTCGTCAACAATTTGACAGCTTTTTTTTTCTTTAAATATGCAAAGTTAATTCACATGACGGCTATTGATTGACGGCCTCTTATTTAGCTTCACTAATTATCTCTTCAGATTCCAGATCTGAACCGTCTACCTTTATTTACCGTGTATACTTTAACGTGATTAAAGAAACTAGACAGTTAACTAGTAAAACTTTATGGTAATCTGGAGTGTATTATAGCTGCATTTAATTGGTTATTGCACACTTTGTGAGCAAAATTTAATAATGATGTATAGTAATTACCGAATTTCCTTTCGAATTAAATCACCATAAGATGCGAGTAAAAATAGGCAGGATGTGAGTAAAACGGAGATAACGGAACGTCAAACTCTCCGTCTATATCTTCCAATTCGCTAATCCCGGTTAAACACGGCGGCAACGGCGGCAGCTCTATTTCCTCCGCTTCCGTTTCACTAACCGTTAACATATCATGATTATCAGCTTTTGTGGTGGTTTCCTCCTCGGTGGGGTTTAGCCGGGGTCTTTTATCGACGGCGCGTGATTTAGAAGGCTCCTTTCCGGCTTCCAGTGGAAAATTGAGAATCGCTTTGCTCCCGCGCATTTTAAACGCGGCTCTATCGTAGGCCTCAGCAGCCTCGATAGCTGAATCATACGTACCGAGCCAAACTCGCAATCCTCTGCGCTTCGGGTCGCGAATCTCCGCCGCGAATTTCCCCCACGGCCTCTGCCGTACGCCTCTGTAGTGCTTCGTGTCTTCGAGAGGTTTCTTCGACGGAGGAAGAACTCCGAGCGACTCGTAAAATTCCGTCGATTCTGATTGTGTCGACTGGCTGAATTCGATCCACTCGAACTTCTTCAGCGGCTCCAAAGCCTTCTTGTCGTGAGTATTGCTCTGTTTTGCGTTCATCATGAGAGATTTTTCCACATTTTCAATTGATCTTTTGGCACAACGATTTTGAGAAAGCTGGCAAAATTGCGAGTTTGAATCAGACGATTTCGTTTGCTGTGCGACATGAATAGAACTATTTGGATTTTGATAATCGAAGCAGTTTTGAGTGTTTTTGTCCTTGCTTATAGAATCGAGATAATCGTAGACAGAAATAGGAGAAGAAGCATCATAGATTGGAGAAAGCGAGGAAAAAGAAGATTCTGGAACAGAAGCGGTGGTGCAACTGTTGAATCCGCTGGTGAAATTATTGAGGTTTTGATGATAGGCAGGCAGGAAGCCTTCGGTGGAAGCAAAATCGCCCAAAAGATGCTCAGCAATTTGCTCCAGTGTTAGGATTTCATTAGGATTCCACATCATGCGTTTGCGTGTGACGATTTTAGTATTTGAATGTTTGAATTTGAGTTGATTCAGTGAATAGAAATTTAGAGCTTCAAAAGATGTTATGATGAGAAAACAGTGTGTAGAAATGGAACAGAGGAGAGGTTAATATAGAGGGAAGATTTGTCCTTCTCCCCCTCCTCCTCCCCTCCCTCGGGCCTTTGATAGAAGTAGGGCTGTTGAACGAACCAAACAGTTAACGAGCCGAATTATTTGTCTGAGTTCGGTTCGTGTTCGGTTGGTATTCGTTCTGTAATTATTTGTTAACGAACTGAATTCTAACAGGCATTTAGGTTCGTTTAGTTAAACGAGCTGAACTGTTCGCGAACCGTTTGACTCGTTTAAACAGTTATAAGGTTATCGAGCCGAACTCGAAACAATTTTAAAGTTTGTTTAGCTAAACAAACCAAGCCAAATAGTTTGTTTAGCTAAACGAATCCGAATTCGAAAACCAAGTATTCAGTTCGGCTCGGTTTGTTAACACCCCTAGATAGGAGTGATAATGAATCGTATTGAATTGGTGAATTGCCGAGTTAACGGGTTTGAAGATCAATTCGAACATGACATGTTTATGTGACAGATTAATACACTCAAAACTGGATATGTTAGGTTTGTCGTCGAGTCGAGTTTAAGTTTGATATGTGAACCTAAATTTTTTTAAATGTTTCAAATTGATAGATCATGTTAGAATGAAGTCAACAAATCACGTTCCACTTAGAATGTCATGTTTTAATCATATTGGCATATTATATCTCGATTTGGTATTTTTTTGAATTTAATTTTTTTATTGATCCACGAGTTGAGATCAACTTACGAATTGACCTAAAGAGGATCCACGTTTATAATACATATACCAAGTTGGTATATTCTATTACTTATAATGTTTAACACACGTTGACACATGTATATTCTTAATGAAGACTGAGAATTCTAATGTAAAGCTTGAAAATGATTGTAACAAAAATTAGTACTTATCTCGTATTGGAGCGTTTTAATATATTTGTGCAACTAAATCACTGGTATATTTAACCACAACTTTATACTAAAAATCATTATTAATTAGGATCTTAGTTTATGTTATATCATCAAGAACAAGTAGCAAAAATTGTTTGTAAATATACCTTATTTTATAGCCGTGATTTGATTCGACGTCGGCCTTTTTTTTTATCGTTGGTTTGATTTATTTCATGGTTTTCCAAATCAAGTCATTAATAATACAACAACAACATTACCTCATTGCCTTAGAGACTTCCGTTTATAACAGGGTACGGGGGGTCGGATGTACGCAACCATATTCATGTGTTAGAAACACACTGAGTTTGTTTTCCAATGATCCATAATGGTATGCGTCGATCAACTGCAATCACTCTTTCAGACCAAGCCCACCTAGCTGCATATAGATATTTTACTACAAATAAACGGTAAATCACAGGATATATTTTAATTACTCTCAGTATAAAGTCTAATTAGATGTCTCAAATGCCTTATATGTATTTCCATCTTAAATCAAAATGAGAAAATTATCCAAAGGAGTTAACATATTCAAATCGCCAAGTCATATATTGTGATTAAGGATAGTTTTTGTTGTGTACTTAAATTTTCAGAACACTGCTTATCTTTATTGGCTGAGGTTCTACCTTTTGTACTGTAATAATTGGCATTTTTCATCGGACAAGAAAAGCTGGCAAAGGTACTTACAATGCAAAACAAAAACAATAAGATGATTGAAAGTAGTACGGTACACATATACAGACATACACACGTATATATAGATACATATATCCATACATACATACGTATGTGTGTGTCTATATATACATGATATATATATGTTTGTGTGTATATATATATATATATATATATATATATATATATATATATATATATATATATATAGACACACACACACACATATATATGTATACACACACACATATATATCTATTATATATGTGTACATATATATGTATGTATATATCGTATGTTTAATATGCCTACATATATGCATATGTATATAGTTATGTGTGTGTGTGTCTATATATGTATTCAGTGTGCATGTGTATATATGTATGTATAAGATGCGTATAAAATAAGAAGAAATGTTTAATTATTTCCACACTCCGAATCAATCAATCAATCGAACCCAGTATTTTCCAACGACAGCACAAGCTGTCGCTAGGGTCTGGGGAAGGTAAATGGCAGGCAAACAATACCTCTATCCCAAGGGATAGAGAGTTTGCTTCCAGTGAGACCCCGGCTCTATATGTACCTGCATAAACGGCTCAATACTACGGTTATGATGTGCTAGTGTGTTAGTGAGGTAATTCAGGAAATACAAACAAGATGCTGCCGCTATTAAAATACTTCTAACGTGTATATGTACATATAATATAAAACAACGACAGAACATAAACAAACAAGTGCAAAGTCAACTTAAACATGTACAAAAGTCTTCCGCTATTGGCATAGTTATAATAGTGCACATGCACAAATAATTGAAAGATTAAGACCAAAACAAAATATACGAAGTCAAACTAAAGTGCAAATACTATCTAATCATCTAAGTATGTTGTAAGATGCCCTATATCCTGTCTACCCTCCCTTAACCTTAATCCTCTGCCTCCATGAACTCATATCCTGGACCATGTCCTCAGAGAGGTGCAACTCTAGTACGTCATGCCTAATCTGCTTATCTTACGTCAGTTTGGACCTGCCTTTACTCATCTTTCCTTCTACCGTGAGGTCCACACTCCGAATATATCGAGCAATAATATATACCGCTTTTCTTTTATCATGTCGTTTCAACGCTCACCAAATTTCTTGTCTATAACATCACCAAATTTTCATGGAATATATAATGTAATGCATTTCAATCAAATTTGGACTTTTGCATCTTCATCGAGCAAAAGGTGAAATTTCTCCTCCCGGAGGTTTTTACCGTCTCAGTTCTAAAGAGCATGTGTGAAGAATGCAAATCATGAGTCCAACAGACTCCTAAATTAGATGAGATCTTATGCAATGACCTATACAAAGTGCTCCTTTGCAAACTAGGCATTCGATCTAGCACCAAAGGAATACCCACACTGTGGGTGTTTCTAGAATCGAACTCTTGATCTCTAGAATCAAATCCAAACCCGAGTAACAACTGGACTATGCCATGGAAGCAACTTTTGCATCTTCTTTATGAACGGAAGATCATCATGGACAGCTACGACAGAGATTGCCAATTATAAGAACGACCTAGTGTCAATATCATTTCAAAAAACCATAAAAAATAACTCATTAAACTATATGGATTATCATCTTTTGAACGAGTAAAAATAGTAAGATAACACATATTTTAATATTAGTTACTTATATATTCCTTTAAAGTTTATGTTAAAGTTTATAAAAATAGTTATGAAACTAATTATTAAAACAAAAAAAAGTATGTAAAATATTTATTGATAAAAACCTTTTAAAAAAAGTTAATGCTCCATCACAAAAATATTTTCATAGTTTGACTCGTGTATAATTTAATAAAGTTGTACATTTTTTGCCACAATTCCTATTCTAACACTGAATTGGTTACTTGACGTGTAATAAAGAAATGATGTAAAGTGTTAATTGAAGGGCTAGTATATAAACTTTGACAATCAATGTTAAAAAAAAGTAGACAATATTTTTATTACAATCAAAATAAAAAGAAGATAATATTTTTAAGACAGAGAAAAATATGACATATAATCGATAAGTAACTAATACAGATTTTAATACTTATTGATGGACACATGATATACACACTGGACTGACACGTTAACTAATGTAAATGTGTTTAAAACATTGGAAATCGCCATCATTATTTCTTACTGAGTAATTATTAAATTGACTATTAATTATTTATTGACTATTTTAACATTAAATATAAAAATGTATAGCTACAATGTCACTAAATACACATCCAAGTATACAACTATAACCACTATTTAAACGTACCGGTCTTTTTTCCCCCTCCCTTTCTTTGATTTCCCCCTTTTTCCAAATAGAAGATACTGACCAGTGGCATATTTGGGTAAAGTTTCGGTGACACGCAGGGAGGAAGGACGCGATGACGTCATCGATAGGGGAACATGTGTCTAATTGTACACCTTTTTTCTCTTTTTTTGTTATTAACGGGGTCACGTGTCAGCCACCTATTAGGGGCGTCACTGCGTCTCTTTTTTTTCCGCGTCGCTGAATCCCGTTGCTATCCAAATAAACCAAAACCGATGTACTAGCCGGCACCGTCAGATTTTCTGAAACGCCTATTAATTTTTGATCGGCATAAGCTTTGTTTTTTTAAAAAAAAATCATATGAGATAGAGATAAAGAATATACCAATCGATATTGAAGGGCAAAAATGTAAATTGCCATCTATGGTTACTACTATGATACGTGTTTGAGAACGAAAAATATTCCATCTTTTCTTCTTCTAACAAATCCGTAGTCAGTTGTTAGGAACAGTATATATCATCGTTGGCCGTATGTTTCTTGATTTGAAATGAGCAAGATCTTCCAACCTTGCGGATTGTTCATGATCCAAGAACAAATTCTCACTTTTAGGACTATCTTCAAGTTTGAAAGATTGCCCAAAATTTCAAAAGTCTACTTAACCCTATGTAATTAATGTATAACGTTCGGTTTAACATTTCAAAAACATTCTAAAATGACTCAAAAACATAAAAAAAAACAAGTGCACAACATTTACAAGCCAAATAGACCGACAATAAGGTCATGTAGAACACCGCTTTATTCCTTTCCATCCATCTCCAAGTCCTCTTTATACAATTTAATTTTTTGGAAGATTGATTTATCTCATTAATGCAACGCTTACGTTACAACAACAATTATACGCAGTATATCGCAATGACAACAAAAGTTATCGCTAGAGTCTAGGAAAGGTGAAAGGCAAGCAAAAACAATACATCCATCCCAAAGGATAGAGAGTTTGCTTCCACTGAAACTCTGGCTCTACATGTACTGCACTTTACGTTACAAGCTAGAAAATATTCGGAATTGTATGTCGTTGTCGTGTGTCTTTTTCAGGCGTGAATGAATGTGCCAGTTAATTAAGATATCTTCATGAAATTTTTCTTGTTAGTAATTATTAGTAAAGACACAGGGAAAAGCTGCTTTTTGCCTGCAATATTACCCTTTCGGCTTTTCTAATTGCACAAAAAAGAAATGATATTTTTCTTGCCTTTCAGTATTATATCTTCTAGCAACATTCATCATAGAACCATGTTAAAGTTTAAAATGATTTTGTGCTTGAAATTCTGCAATCTAATAAAACAAAAGAAAAGGTCAAAAAAAATAAAATAAATAAACGAATCTTCATATTGTCATTTACTGACTTTAACTTATCATATATAGGGCTGTAAATGAACCAAGCCGTTTGGTTGTTCGTCTCGTTTGGAGCTCGAGCTCGGTTTGGATAAAAGGTTAATGAACAAAGCTTGAACACATTTTTTCTGTTCGAACTCGGTAAGTGACACGTTCGTTTAAGGTGTTCGGCTCGTTAATGTTGTTCGTGAGTTAAACGAACCAAGCTTGAACAATTAAATATGTTCGTTTAAATAAACGAACAAGCTCGACTCGTTCGCTAAGTTAAATGAACCGAGCTCAAACAACACAATGTTCGGCTCGTTCGGCTCGTTTACAGCACTAATCGTATATGCCAGATTTCATTATAAAAGCATTTTATGTGGTTCACTTATTAATTTCAGATCCGATTATCCTCAATGTATCGCATGGAGTAATAAAGTTTGGGAAACTATTACGTATGCTTAATAAGAGGTTGAACCCCAACCAAGGTCTCCGCCATTCCTAGTCCTATAAGGTGTAAAGGGATGTAAATCAAGTTTTCAGTGCCTACTAATAGAAGTTTGTCTTAGCACATTAACAACACAAGGAGCCCATTAGTATCGAAGGAACAACCGACGAGCTGACCTGTCAGCATATCAGGTCATTCCACAGGTCGATAGTGCTCCCTGACCTGTCAACATATCAGGTCATTCCATAGGTCAATAGTGCTCCCATACTATGCAGCTAGCCTAGATGAAGTTCAAACATTCTTGTTTTCGGCAAGGTTCAAACCCCTGGCGTTTCTTTCGAAACCCTCTACCTGAAACCACTGGGATATGTCCTGGGATACACGTATGCTTACTAAGCATTCTATTCTACGTCGTAAATCCTTTACCATTGATTTATGCAGAGACCTTTAAACTCGTCAATCAAAGATTAACCTAACGCCCATAACAATATTCCAATCAAGAACTTTATATTGAGAATCATTTATGTGTTTGCTAAATTACTTCAATAGTATATTAGCATACTATATTTTTGTTATTGTGTCATCTATGCAGATAGATATAGAGATGGGTCTCACTGGAAGCAAACTCTCTATATCTCAGGATGGAGGTATTGTTTGTCTGTCTCTCACCCTCTTTAGATTATAACAATAGCTTTTGCTGTCGTTGAGATATTTTGTGTATAGTTGTTGGTGTCATTGCTAGGTTGTTGCTCGTAGATACTCTTTTATACATTAATACTTTTACATATATGGATATGCCCGTCGATAGTGCCTACATCATTACTTTTACACCAATACATGTTACCACACGCAAACTGAAAATACACAATATACATGGTATACTTTATGCCCCTTATCTATAACTATTTGAGCCCCTTCGCTCTCCCCTCCCCACCCCACACCGCATCCTCCATCTTCGTTTATGACAATTGAAGAATACATGCTCACAGAGCATAGTTCAGTTGGTACTCAGGTTGGGGATTGCTAACAAGAGGTTATGAGTTCGAATCCAGAGACGCGCATAGTGTGGATGTTCCTCTGCTGTCAGGCCAAAGGCCTGGTTTGTGGAGGCAGTTGGACTCCTGATTTACATCCTCCACGCAGCTTCTGTTGGCGTGGTTTGTGGGGCACCTTGTGTGAGTAACTGTGTAAGATCTCACCCAATCTAAGAGGTCGTTGGACTCCTGATTTACATCCTCCACGCAGCTTCTGTTGGCGTGGTTTGTGGGGCACATTGTCTGAGTAACTGTGTAAGATCTCACCCAATCTAAGAGGTCGTTTGACTCTTGATTTATATCCTCCACGCAGCTTCTGTTGGCGTGGTTTGTGGGGCACCTTGTGTGGGTAACTGTGTAAGATCTCATCCAATCTAAGAGGCCGTTGGACTCCTGATTTACATCCTCCACGCAACTTCTGTTGGCGTGGTTTGTGGGGCACCTTGTGTGGGTAACTGTGTAAGATCTCACCCAATCTAAGAGGCCGTTGGACTACTGATTTACATCCTCCACGCAGCTCCTTGGGGCTGAGGCAGTAGGGACCCTTTGGACTTGGGTTCAACCTTTTGCCAACAATTGAAGAATACACGGGCCAAATTGCTATTTTCTTTCTCATGACATATGTAGATAATGAAAAGATACGTACGAAAGGAGAAGTATTATACTGTCTTTATCAAGTAAAAAGGACGTTCAAGGTGCACTAAGTTTTCGCGTTTGTGTAGGGTCTGGAAAGGAACCGAATCACTTCGTGATCTGATGTACGCAACCTTACCCTCATTTTATGCAAAAGGCTATTTCCGCTACTCTTATCTTTGACCTCAAAGTCACAACAACAACCTTACCAGTTTAACATTATACAATTGTTTAAAAGAAAATTTAAAAAGAAGGGCAATTATGTAGGATTAAATTGCCCTAGAATTTAGGCGACACAAACGAATTGTTGTAATAGAAAAAAAATTTTAAGTAAACCGCCGAATTATTTTATGATTCAATGAATTGGCACTTTCAGCCTAAAGTTTTGATAGAGTCCACAACTATGACAACTTACAAATTGCCAATAGCGTATGGTTAGAAATAGTTGCAATAATTCTTGAAAAACCGAATCCTACAAATGCTATATGTTCCATTTGACAAAGTCTTTATATTATCGACATAAGAGAAAGAAAACTATATCCACATTCCCGACAGCTTGCAGGTGTTATCAATGTAATAAACCTTATGTTTGTCACAAGTTCTAACTTATAAGTTTTGGATCCATGTAGATCATGAGCACAGCCTGCAGGTGCCAGCATAGAGCATGTGTGGAGGATGTAAATCAGAAACCCAACGACTTCCTAGATTGGATAA
The DNA here is from genome assembly GCA_036186865.1 of Eustoma russellianum. Classification (NCBI taxonomy): domain Eukaryota; kingdom Viridiplantae; phylum Streptophyta; class Magnoliopsida; order Gentianales; family Gentianaceae; genus Eustoma; species Eustoma russellianum. Next base: position 5,151,655 of record AP025061.1, on the reverse strand, counting down.
TATCTTACACAATAACCCACACAAAACGGCCACCAGCAAATCTGATCAGGAACTCAGACTAAGGAGTCATCCTTGTTCCTTGTATAGTTGTATACCTTTCTCGACCAGAAAGCCAGAAAAAACGACCAAGCCAATACCGTCTTCATTTTTACCCTTCTCAGCCACCAAGACCGTTGAACCAGCAGAATACCTGTTAGGCATAATCAAGGAAAATGTCAGAAGGTGAACCAAAAACAGATAACAGTTGGAACAACCCTGCGCAACAGTTTAAACATTCAGGTTCCCACCAACCCTGATAGTCTTTCACTTGGAATCAAATTAAGTGGAGACAATTATCAGTTATGGGCTACCCTGATGAAGAGAGTAGTAGGAGACCGAGGGCAGAGCCAACACCTCACGGGTGTGCCCCCACCACCAGCGGCCACAGAGCAGGCCTTCACCCAGTGGGAAGTAAATGACCATTGCATATATACATGGCTCATTCAAAACATTGAACCTAATCTTGTCAACAATGTCTCACAATATCCCACAACAAAGGTTCTGTGGAATGGACTTGCGCTAACTTATTGCACAGGGACAGATTCATTACAGGTCTTTGACCTCTATAATCAGACACATTTAATCAGACAAGCAGGAGGCACGTTGGATGACTTATGGAACCATCCGCAGAGCATCTGGATTGAGATCGACATAAGAGATCCCAATCCAATTAAATACTCAGATGACATCAGAATATACAACAACAAGATCCTGGAGCAGCACCTGTATCAAATGCTAAAGGCAGTTGATGACAGGTTTGAAGTCATCAAGAGAGAATTTTTGAAAAAGGATCCTTTGTCTCTGCCTGAGGTGGCATATGCCTCAATCAGATGGGAAGAGACGAGGATGACTATCCTCAAAGGGAGCCCCTCAGAATCTGTGGATTCCTCCTGGGGATTGGGTCAGGCTTTCGAATCTAAGGCAAAATCGACAGGAAATTGACAGGGACAGACAATCTCTCCCACTCACAGAGCTCATTGCGGGGAGACAAAGAGGATAAACAGAAACTCATTTGCACATATTGCGGCAAGAGAAAGCATTTGAAGAAGGACTGCTTCGAGCTCGTGGGTTACCTCGACTGGTGGGGTTCACAATGAGCAGTAAAACCAGGTAAGGCAGCAGTAGCAGCGGAGGAACAGCCAGGAAGCGCAGCAGTGGTTGCGTGTACCATGGGAGGCACCATCACAGAGGTAGCCGCCTTCAACCCAAGCGTGAAGGAGAAAGGAGAAAAGGGTGCAGCCGAAGAAATGAGTGCAGCGGCGCAGGGTAAGAGAATTAGGGTTGGGGTTTTTATACCCAACCCTAATTCTGCTCTTCCAAAATTACCCTTACAAAGTTTACATGATTGCACCCTCCCATTTTGAAAAAAAAGTCCTCAGGTTTCAGATATTGTGCAGCGTAGTCCTCAGAGTTTCGGAGGTTTACAGAATGGCCCTTCCTTTCCAATCCGCGTCCAGTTTAACCCTCAGACTTCAATAAACTCACGTATTACCCCTCCCACTTCCAACAACCTACAGTTTGACCCTCCATCTCCAGAAAATCACCAAAAACCGTCCCACATTCACTCAGTTTCCTATATTGCCCCTGGTTGTCAACAAAAAACCGTTCCCTCGTCTGCTTCACCCCAGTGTTCCCAGTGGATTCTTGACTGCGGTGTCTCAGGTACTATGACCTATGATCCGTGTGATTTCTCCGTTCTCTCCTCTACTAGCAAAAAACCCACATCGAAACCGCGAGTGTCGAACTTATCCAAGTTCAAAGAAGTGGCTCAGTTGCAATATCTCCACATCTTAAACTCGAGAATTGTCTCTATGTGCCATCTTTGTGCTCTAAATTATTTTCCCTTAGCCAGCTTACTAAACAACTCAATTGCGTTGCCCTCTTATATCCTCATTTTTGCCTTTTGCAGGACATTCACTTGAGAGAGATTATTGGACGTGGCATTGAGCGCGGAGGGCTGTACTATGTGGAGGAGGTAACTCAACAGGGTCAGTCTAATCTTGTCTATGGGACGGCTCAACAACAACTATGATTATGGCACCGGCGACTAGGCCATCCGTCATTGGGTTATCTTCGGACATTATTCCCTACTTTGTTTATTCATACAGACATGCCTATCACTTGTGAAACATGTATTCTTGCTAAACATCATCGCAGTATATTTCATCCAAATAATACTCGTGTTGATCATTGTTTTTCGTCAGTTCATACTGATGTCTGGGGGGCAGCACCTTTTGCTACGCCCCAAGACTTTCAATATTTTGTCTTGTTCATTGATGACTATTCTCGAATGATCTGGGTCTACTTCATTAAACATAAATCCGAGGTGTACACTAAACTTGTTGAGTTTTTTCAACTAGTCCAAACTCAGTTTCATCGAGAAATTAAAAATGGTTCGTTCTGACAATGGAGGAGAGTATATGTCTGGTCATCTCCAAACTTTCTTCAAAAACCATGGGGTTGTTCACCACACCTCTTGCCCAAATACTCCCAAACAAAACGGGGTTGCTGAACGTAAGAATCGCCTACTCCTTGAAATGACCAGGGCAATAATGTTAGAATTCGGTGTCCCAAAACAGTTCTGACCCGAGGCGATTGCGACGGCAACTTATCTTCTCAATCGCCTCTCTTCTCGCACACTTTATCGTCAAACACCAATCCAAACTCTAGCCCTTCAGGTCACTATACCCTCCATACTGACTCTTCCGCCCAAGATATTTGGGTTCACTGTATACATTCATGCTCCACAACAAAACCGTACCAAGCTTGATCAGTGTGCCAAAAAGGGTCTCTTTGTCGGTTACGCTACCCATCAAAAGGAGTGTCGTTGCTACAATCCTCGTACTCATCGTATATATGTCACACTTGATTGTGTCTTTCTTGAAACAGAGTATTTCTACAAATCCCAGTCTCCGGTTCAGGGGGAGTCTCGTAGTGAACCAATCGACTGGGAACCTTTCGACTGTGTCTCCAATCACAGGGAGTCAGAGGCTGGCCAACACGAGCAAGTAGATGGCGCCACCGAGTTTTCTAAATCCACTACAGACAGTACCGAAGGTGAAGTGCCCTCGTCCACTGGTTTCCCTCCCTTGAATACTCCTCATGAGGTAAGTGAGTCTCTTCCAGATACTTGTCCATCTACTGTACTTGGTCTTGAACCTCTTGATGCTTTGCCTGAGCCACAGGTATCACATGTACAGTATCTCCCTCCACGAAGAAACCGAGGGGTACCACCTGAGAGGTATTCCCCTGAACAACCAGCTCGAGCACCAGATATCCAGTAAACCTGGCAGGAAAGTCACATGCCATGTTTGCCTTATTATGTGCAGAGGAGATTCCACAAACGATTGATGAAGCTATCAAGAAGAAGGAACGGAGAGAGGCCATGAAAATGGAAATGGATGCATTAGGAAAAAACAGCACATGAGAAAAGTGTGTGTCACATAAAGGAAAGAAACCAGTGGGGTGTCGTTGGGTGTTTACTATCAAATATAAAGCTGACGGCACTATCGAGCGGTATAAATCCAGGTTAGTAGCGAAGGGGTATACACAAACCTATGGCATAGACTATTCTGAGACTTTCTCTTCTGTAGGCAAAATGGATACAATCCGAGTACTATTCTCTATTGCGGTAAATCAAGATTGGCATTTTGTATCAATTTGATGTCAAGAATGCTTTTCTGCATGGAGAGCTAAAGGAAGAAGTTTATATGGAAGCACCACCAGGTTTCTCAGGAGAATTCAAAGGGGAGAAGTTTGCAGGCTCAGGCGGTCTCTTTATGGTTTGAAATAGTCTCCTCGATCGTGGTTTGGAAGGTTTACCCTTGCCATGAAACGGAACTGGTACAAACAAAGTAATGCATACCACACCTTGTTTCTCAAGCGGAGAGGTACCTTGGTTACTTGTTTGATTATTTATGTAGATGATATGGTGATTACAGGCAGTGATGAGGAGGAAATTAGTCAACTCAGGAAAAGCTTATTCGCAGAATTTGAGATGAAAGATTTAGGAGAGCTCCAGTATTTCCTAGGAATTGAAGTACAGCGGTCAAAGAGGGGCATATTCATATGACAGAGGAATTATATTCTTGATCTTCTGACTGAGGTAGGAATGCTTGACTGTAAACCCAGTGATACACCAATTGTGACCAATCAGAAGCTGGAAATACAGGAAGCTGCATCAGAGGTTGACAAAGAGCAGTACCAGAGGCTGGTAGGGAAACTCATCTATCTTTCGCACACGAGGCCTGACATTGCATATGTTGTTGGCGTGGTGAGTCAGTTCATGCACAAATCTCAAAAGGAGCATTTGGAGGCCGTCATGAGAATCGTTAGGTATCTGAAGAAAACGTGTGAGAAAGGGGTTTGGTTCAGAAAAACAAACACCTTGAAGTCGAAGTGTACACTGATACAGATTGGGCAGGTAATCCGATTGACGGGAGGTCGACATCAGGGTACTTCTCGTTGGTAGGGGGAAACCTTGTGACATGGAGAAGTAAGAAACAGAAGGTGGTCTCTTTGTCGAGTGCGGAAGCGGAGTTCCGAGGAATTGCGAAAGAGATTGTAGAGGTTTTATGGCTGAACAAGTTGCTCAAAGAAGTTGGTCTCTCAGTACAAGGTCCGGCGAAATTACATTGCGATAACAAGGCAGCAATCAGTATTCCTGAAAATCCAGTACAGCATGATCGAACAAAACACATTGAGGTTGATAGACACTTCATAAAGGAGAAACTAGATGAAGGAGTGGTAGAAATAACTTTTGTACGATCTGAAGAGCAGCTTGCCGACATACTTACTAAAGCGGACACGGGAAGGGTGTTTGAAGCAACGCTTTGCAAGTTGAACATCGGAGATCCGAATGATCAACTTGAGGGGGAGTGTTAGAGAATCAAATCAAATATTGGAGAATCAATTCAAATTCAAATCATATCTAATTTAGAGATAGGATTTATTGTATTCAAACTAAGATCAAATCTTATCTTTCCATTCTAGCGCTAAGAGTAGTAGTATAAGATGGGCCTTGTGCTCGGTTGTTCTTCAATGAAAAATAACTTTCATTCTATTTTACACATAATGTTGTTGTTCTTGTCATACGGTATGTGCTTTTAGGCTAAAAATGGGAGACAAATTTTTTCTCCAAGTAATCAAAATAATACTTCCCCCCCTCCATTTTGGCCCCTTGTATTTTTGGCAATTAACACTAATATCTCATTCAGTTTAAAATTTCTTTATGTTTATACTGTTATTGTTTTTGACTAGAAATATAATTTTCAGTATCTTTGAAGAAAAATCTGATTTTTATTTTAATTAAAAAACACAAGGGTCCAAAAACAACAACCATACATCAATGTCTCAGTACTAAAATACTTTGTAAATGTTGTTGGTCATGCTATAAAAACATCCATTTATTTGTGAAAAACCTTTAGTTCTAGCGGTTGAACAGCATTTATCTCATTCATGGGTCTCGAGTTCGATTTCTCTCCCCATTTTTTTTTAAATGTTATAAAAACATCCACTACAACAGACTATGTTATGTTCATAGCAAAATGGTTGAACCCCAACCCCAAGGGTCTACCTACACTCTGGTACGACGCAGCAGCTGAGAGGATGTTAATCAGGTACTCAACACCCCGCCAGACTATGTTATGTTGTTATAACCGATGTTATCATAGCATAGCATCCAGACAACAGATTAAAAACACAAGTTTTTGATAAGTTTTAATGTGCGACGGATTCAAGCTGTCTCCGTCTTTTTCATACTTTATTCAAAAAATTTATCCTTTTCTCTTTGATGAGGGAGTGGGTTCTCCCTCCACATGTATCAGAGGCCCCTTAGCCAGGTGGGATGTAAATCGAGGGATGTGCTCTACCGGCAGCACTGCAAAGGGAGAGGACACACGAGACTCAGCCAGCCCAGAGACAACCCTTGTAATATTTCAACAAGGATTGTCTTCACACGGACTCGAACTCGGGACGTCGGGGTTCTAGTCCCAATCACCTTTGCCACTTACCACTGGACTATGCCCCTGGGGCAAATTTATCCTTTTCTCGTTCAAGAATGCAATGGACTTGGTGCACAAACACCTTTTGGATTCAAGTAAAACATGTTTTCAAGCCGTTCAATTATGCACAAGATGTTTTCTAGATTCCAGAATAGGTGGTCATAATATTTAACTGTTAGTAATTTATGAATTAAACATACAAATTCTTTTACTTTTTATTTTGGTTATCTTTGCTATACACGTAAAATCATCCAGTTCGCCATGTGGAAAAGGGCAAAATTACAAGGATCAACCTGTCAGTTTAAGTCAAGCTACAAAAAGCTATTGGGTGCGGTAGCATCAGCAACATATTCTTCATCCTCATGCAGAACTGTTGAATGAACCGAACTGTTCTCAAACTGTTTGAGTTCGGTTTGTATTCGTTCGGTAATTATTTGTTAACAAGCCGAATTCGAAGATGTGTTCGGGTTCGTTTAGTTAAACAAGCTGAACTATCCGCGAACAGTTCGGCTCGTTTGGACAGTTATAAGGTTATCGAACCGAACTCGAACCAATTTTAAAGTGCGTTTAGCTAAACAAACCGAGCCGAATAGTTCGTTTAGCTAAACGAATCCGAATTTGAAAACCTAGTATTCGGTTCGGTTCGGCTCGGTTCGTTAACATTCATATCCTTATGGCTCGGTTCTTAGTCTTTTTTGCCATTCAGTCAATGTAAGGATCCAAATCCATTTAGTAAATTTTAGACTTTTTGACTGTTTCGGATCCGGAAATGTTATTATAGACATGGTAATTTTACTGAACGTCAATTATATCTAATATAATCGTAACGGTCCGGACTTGTCCAACCGATTTCAAGATTTGCAATAGTTCAAATTAACGAAGACAAAAAAACTCGATTTCAGTTGCTATTTAATAGTATTTGTCTATAACGATGTCCACGAGCCCCAAAACAGACATTACGCCTAAAATTGGATGAGCTAGAAGGTTCCCGCCAATCTTGCATCTATTTCTAATAGCTCAAGCATGTAATCTTTATTAAGGCATTTTATCTCTTGGTACTCAATTTAAAAGTCAATAATTAACCACTAAAATCAGAATAATTTTTAATGGATATATTAGTTATTGATGTCATCTTATTAATTAATGTGGTACAATCATTGTACTTTTTTCATCTGACTTTAATAACTAAATAACCTAGATTTTTTTGTTTATTTTTATTAATTGTTCAAAAGAGTAATTGTGAAATCAAATTAAGTGTGATAAATTCATTATAAAGTGGATAGTTCTTAGGCATCTTCAAAATAATAATAAATCAATAAGTAAAAGTTTAACGCTAGGGGCCGGAAAAAAAATAGCAAGGACAAAAAAACCGACATAGCTCAATTCATACGGGTTGTGATATTGTTTTAAAAAGATACAGATTTGAACTAGGAGATGCGCAATATTAATACAATACCGTTGTCTGAACCAGTAATGGTGAAATCATTGTATCCAGCCTAATTGAATCAGATGGTTACTAGCCTGGTTTACAATATGTAATTTACAATAAGTCTCTGACAAAACATTATCAACCTAAAAGTTATTGAATTACAGAACGGGATGAGATCTCCTCACCGCGCGGTGACTCACCATACGGCCCAGGACGCAACACGTGGCACCAGTAGAGGGTGGTGAGGCTGGATGAGGGTTACCCTCACCTAGCTTCACCACCCCCCTTTTTGCCACGTGTCGCGCGGTCACGCACGTGGTGAGGGGGGAGGGGTGAGGGGATCCTATCCCTACAGAACCGGGATATTGTCCTTGCTGTAAAGGGGTTGGGATCTCCTAACCGCACTTTCTTCATCCCCTTTGTGACCACGCGACACGTGGCATCAAAGAAAAGTGGTGAGACTAGATGCAGGTGACCCTCATCTAGCTTCACCATCCACCTTGCTACCACGTGTCGCGCGGTCACGTGTCACCGCACCCCATTTACAGTGAGGAGATCCTATCCTGCTGTAAAGACTAGTCCTTCCCGTGGAAGCCAATGATAATCCTGCCGTTACTTTCTTCGATGAAAAAAAGTTACAACTCACCTTTCACCGTATCCACTACAAATAGTTAAGATGTAAATGACATCATTTAAATGCTCTTATTATATAAAAATTTAATATAATTTTATAAAAAGTTTAAATCAAGTTATTTAAAGAGTTTTAAGTGATAAGATGGTGTATGTTTTTCATTTTTTGGAAAAAAAAGGGACCTTATTGTATTGATGGACAAAAGATTTACAAGTCCAAACAAAATACCCGTTACTTTCCAAATCGACGAGGCACCAAATACATACGTGTCACCTACCTATATCCTCCATGTCTGCAACTCTGCCAGTCATCTTACACGCGACACCCCATGCAACTATCTCATCATCTTCCTTATAATCTCTCCTTGTATTTTCCACGTCCCATTCTCAATCTTATCGAAATCACACCACCTCCCATAATTCTCCAATCTCTCCATAGTTAGCCATTTCCTCGCAACAACAAAAAAATGTCAGAAAACCAACCCCTCCATGATCGTCCGCAGCTGTCCCATCAGGTATTTGATCACACATCCCATTTCAAGCTTTGATTTCTTTTACTTAGATTTGCATATTGAATGCAATTACTTTCTCAATCCAATTTCATATGTAATCGAGTTACATTTTTTCTTTCAACGTCATGTTATTTTCTGCAAATGGATTTCTTATAATCATGAGTAGCATTCTTATAATTTGAGTTCGAGTCTTTTTTTTGTTGGAAAAAAACAATTCAGTAATGAAAAGGTTTCAAGTGTCACGTGTAATAATAGTTTGTAAAGTCAATGAGATGGATAATGAAGATGGATTGGTGTTTAAATAAGCAAGAATAGACAGACTCATTACATAGATCGATCTATGTCTCAGTTGGATCGATCTATGTGGCTTGAAAATGAAGTTGAGTATTATGTCGGGGATGGATCGATATCACATAGAGCGATGACTTCAATCGATCGATGTATCCTGGGTACAAAAGTTGAAACTCTCTGTTCAACATAGATCGATCACATAGATCGATCGATATGACTTCGATCGATATATAGATCGTGAAAAGTTGGAACTCTCTGTGAGACATCAAAGACATCAATCGATGACATCGATCGATCGATTTGCCAACAGAAGTGACTTTTCATATAGAATTGCAACTTATGCATCAAGGGACATATCCAATAACCATACAACGACCATAAACGTCTTAATGGAGTTTAAGAGCCTATAACAAGGCTATTACAACACATTTTCTTGACTTTTTGATTTCAAGTTGGTCTTTGCATCCTAAGTTCTTCTTTTTTACGTAATACACTCTTGTTTTGAGAGTTAATTTGATTTCTTTACTTATAGCAGATGATTGAAACTTGTTGGCTGTTGTATCCTAGAAAAAAACTTGCCTACAACCCTGTACCAACCCAACTAGTGGGAGCATTTACGGACATTTTCTTAACATCACAGATACGGAGTGAACTTATATTTCTGTTTCGTTCGTTATTATGTACTATTTCATCATGCAGGTGGCGAAGACTGCGACAGCGGTGACCATGGGTGGGTCCCTGGCGGTGCTATCTGGTCTGACTTTGGCTGCAACTGTGATTGGGCTAGTGCTGGTAACCCCACTGCTGGTGATATTCAGCCCGGTGCTGGTGCCTGCGGTGATAACGTTGTTTATGATCGGAGCAGGGTTCGTGGCGTCGGGCGGGTTTGGGGCAACGGCTAGTTTTATATTCTATTGGATGTACAGATATGTAACAGGGAAGAAGCCGATCGGGGCGGATCAGCTGGATCGGGTACGGGAGAGGATTGCACATGCAGCGAGAGAGATAAAAGAGAAAGCTGAGCATGAAGGGCAGCAAACTCAGCAGCAGATTAAGGGGACTCTGGAGAGAGTGAGAGAATGAAGGATGCTGCACGTTGTCCTATTATGCTTTCTTTTTGGTTATTATTTGAGGTTGAAGTGATTTAGAGGGTAGAGATTTTATGTTCATCTTGTTTTGATGTTTGCATGTTTTGTTTGGTAAACGGTGTTGTGGTTTCAACCGGTGAAATTTGTCTTCCTTTTATTTTCAGTTTTTGGAACTATTTTTCTTTTTCTTTTCTGAATTTGGGAATTTGGTGCTTGTAAGTTGTACATGTTCCTTTTGTTTTGTCAGTTATAGTGAATACATAGGAATGCATAGGCATTTACTTGATTGATAGCTAATTTTGTGGAGTTTTGGAGTGTCTATCATCATCTAGCTTTCAAAAAGCTAATGGGTGTTTGAGCGTTGTGTGACCACCCTCGTCTTTTGTGGTGGTGGTGTTTGAATTTCAAGAGGATGCAAAAGGCCAAACCTCATTCCTTATGGCCGCCTGATGATACAAATCAGGATTATTCAGTGATCATCTTGATGGTAAGTTACCTTATTTGTGAAATAGAGAATATATATTGTGTATTGATGACATTATATTACTCATATCAGTTCATATTAATTGTCATTGTAAAACATGATTGTAATTACTAAAAAATTAGCTTGAGGACCAGCACTATAGATAGGACTGTTATACTCAGGAATCAATCATCATTCCTTTTGTTTAAGCTATCATGGTATCAGAGCAGTGACAATCCTAGGACTCAGAAAATCCAGGATTCCTCACAGTCCCAATTCACGGTTGAAACCACAGTTAGCCACAAACAAAACCAAAAAAAACAGGCAAACCTCATAACACCAAACCAGCAAGAGTTTTTCTTTGTTGGAACTCGGAAACAATTTCTTCATTGTTCCAGTTGACCTTTCTCAACCTTTAGCCAAGATCAGGGCAGCCTCTACCTGCATATACAAAACAAACCAAAGCCATGTCAGGAAGCGGTGAGCCAAAGTCAGATAACAACGAGTTAGCCATTCAGTTGGTTAACTTGCTCAAAAATAGCCTTAATATACAAATACCAAACACCAATTCTGACAATCTGTCAATAGGAATCAAGTTGAGTGGCGATAATTATCAATTGTGGGCCACTCTAATCAGCAAAGCAATCGGGGTAGGGGCCAAAGCCAGCACATCACTGGCCGTCCTCCACCACCAGCAAACACTGACCCAACGTATGCACAATGGGAAACAAATGACCATTGCGTCTTTACTTGGCTCATACAGAATATTGAGCCTAATCTGATCAATAATGTTTCACAGTATCCAACAGCTAAGGCCTTATGGGACGGATTAGCCATCACATATGGCACAGGAACAGATTCTCTGCTAGTTTTCGATCTGCACAAACGAACAAGCAGTGTCAAGCAAGGAGATAGTACACTGGAGGAACTGTGGAATAAACTCCACAGTTTATGGATGAAAATAGATAGAAGGGAACCAAATCCAATGAAGGATGCTGAGGATATCACAATATACAACAAAATCCAAGAACAGAGACTTTATCAACTCTTGATGGCAGCGGACGAATGCTTTGACATTGTAAAGAGGGAATTGCTCAAAAAAGAACCTTTACCCTCTCCAGAAACAGCATATGCCACCATCAGAAGGGAGGAGTCAAGGATGAGTGTTTTGAGGGGTCATAACTCAGAATCAGGGGATTCATCATTAGGCGTAGGGACTGGGCTTCGCGCTAGTGGCAGTAGCCGGAGGAACAACACTCCTCCACACTCAAAGCCATCATCGCGTGGAGGAGAAAGTGAGGACAAGACAAAATTGGTGTGTTCTCACTGCGGGAAGCGAAAACACACCAAAGAAGGATGCTTTGAACTGATAGGGTTCCCTGATTGGTGGGGGAATAAGCAAGGAAGGAGAGAATCAGTGACAATCGGACGGGGGGCAGCAGCAATAGGCACAAACAGCGGTGCCAATATCAGCTCCCATGGCGGACAGGATGCAAAGGAGGAAGAAGGCAGCCAGCAGGGAGGAGGCCGCTAGATTCTTCGAGAAGGGGGCAGCACCTCGACAGGTAGGGTTGGGGAATTTATATTCCCCAACCTAATTTTTTCTTTTCAGGAAATGCCCCCAGATCCGAAGCTTTTATCCTCCGCTGCCACACATGCCAAAAGGACACTTTTGCCCTCACATTTAGAAACCAGGACCTCTTTATCAAATTACCAAAATGCCCCCACTATGCCAAAAACCCAAAATACAACTAATCGCTCTAAACACTCTCAGTGGATCCTTGATTGCGGAGCTACGGGCACAATGACTTTTGACCCCGCCGACTTCATCCACCTGTCTACCGGCACAACCTCTAAAACCCACATTGAAACTGCCAATGGAGAACTTATCCTTGTCTGTGGCAGTGGAACCATTATGCTTTCTCCCAGTATAAAAATACAGTGTCTTTATGTTCCTAACTTGTCTACTAAACTGCTATGACTCAGTCAGATCACTAAACAACTTAACTGTGTCATCCTGATATATCCTGATTTCTGTCTCTTACAGGACATTCATACGAGGGATATCGTTGGGCGTGACACTGAGCACGGTGCTCTGTACTACATGGAGGAGGTTGTTCAAAAGGGCCGGTCCATGCCTGTCCACGGGACAGCCAACAGACAACTGTGGTTACGACATCGACGATTGGGTCATCCGTCTTTTGGTTACCTGCTTACTTTGTTTCCTTCTTTATTTACTCAAACTGATAAACATATTTCGTGTGATACATGTATTCTTGCTAAACATCACAAGGGCACATTTCACCCTAATAATACCAGAGTCAATCACTGTTTTTCCCTCATTCACTCAGATGTCTGGGGACCCGCACCTTCTCCTACACCTCAAGGCTACAAATACTTTGTCTTATTCATTGATGATTATTCTCGCATGACATGGGTGTACTTCATTAAAAACAAATCTAATCTTCATCTCTAGTTTATAAACTTCTTCCGAATGGTTGAAACCCAGTACAACAAAAAAATACAAATCCTTCGGTCAGACAACGGGGTCGAATATATGTCTCATCATCTTCAAGATTTTCAAAAAGACCGTGGCATCATTCCTCAGACTTCGTGCCCTAATACCCCTCAACAAAATGGGGTCGTTGAACGTAAAAACCGGCTACTACTTGAAATGTCACGGGCAATGATGTTTGAAGCCCATGTCCCTAAATATTTCTGGCCAGAGGCCATTGCTACATCTGTTTACCTTCTTAATCGTCTACCTACCCGGACTCTTCACAACCAAACCCCTATTCAAACTCTCTCTCTTCAAGTAAGTATTCTGTCCATCATGACTCTTCCTCCTAAAGTCTTCGGCTGTACCGTATACACTCATATTCCGAAACAGGAGCGTACCAAACTTGATCCATGCGCAGAAAAATGCGTCTTTGTTGGGTACGCTACTCACCAGAAAAATTACCGTTGCTACAATCCTCATACACGCCGTATCTATATCACTCTTGATTGTGTCTTTCTTGAAACCCAATATTTTTACTCTCACGGTACTCAGGCCCAGGGGGAGACATATGATGAGCCTTTCGACTGGTTACATACCCACAGGTGGGCTGAGGCTGGCCAACAAGGGCAGGCAGGTGGCGCCACCGAGCATGCCCAGTCCGCTGTAGACAAGGCTGTCGTTCCAGTTCCATTGCTCAATGAAACTCTCTCTTTGAATGCCGTGCATGAGGTAAGTGATTTATCCCCTATTATGCATCCTCATCCAGATATACCTATTGAACAATCTAATTTCCCTGATCAAGAGCCACAGGTACCAAGACTTCCACCCAGGTCAAATCGAGGTATTCCACCACAAAGATACTCTCTAGATCGGATATCCAAAAACTCTAGGTACCCGGTTGATGTAACAATGCCAGACGAGCCAAGGGCGTTTTTTACGACCTTGTGTGCGGAAAGTCCACCAAAAAGTGTTGATGATGCAATCAGACAAAAGGAGTGGAAAGAAGCAATGGAGGAAGAAATGCAGGCACTAAAAAAGAACAATACTTGGGAAATTTGTGAACTACCTAAAGGGAAAAAACCTATGGGATGCCGATGGGTTTTCACAGTAAAATACAAGGTAGATGGCACAATAGAACGATACAAGGCCAGATTGGTTGCGAAGGGGTACACACAAACATACGGTATTGACTACTCAGAGACTTTTTCTCCAGTTGCCAAAATTAATGCGATTCGAGTACTGTTCTCCATCGTTGTGAATAAGGACTGGTCGTTGTATCAATTTGATGTAAAAAATGCCTTTCTCCATGGAGAATTGAAGGAAGAGGTATACATGGAGGCACCACCAGTATTTGGAGGAGAGTTCAGAGATGGTGAAGTCTGTAGACTTAAGCGGGCACTCTATGAACTTAAGAAGTCACCACGAGCGTGGTTTGAAAGATTCATTCTCGTCATGAAAGAAAATGGGTACACACAGAGTAATGCAGACCACACGTTGTTCCTGAAACGGAGAGGTAATTTGGTTACGTGTCTTATCATTTATGTAGATGGCATGGTCATTACAGGAAGTGATACAGAGGAGATGACTCGACTCAGAGAAAGTCTTTTCACTAAATTTGAGATGAAGGATCTTGGAGAGTTGAAGTATTTTCTGGGAATTGAAGTTCTTCAATCAAAGACAGGGCTGTTTATATCTCAGAAGAAGTATACGTTGGATCTGTTGACTGAAGCAGGAATGTTGGATTGCAAGCCAAGCGAAGCTCCGTTTGCAACCAACCTTAAGTTGCAAGTTAGAGAAGGGGCAATAGCAGTGGACCGAGAACAGTATCAAAGGGTGGTTGGAAAGCTTATCTACCTGTCTCATACTCGGCCAGACATCGCATATGCAGTAGGGGTGGTCAGTCAGTTCATGCACCAACCTCTGGAAGAACACTTGAACGCCGTACGACGAATTTTGAGGTATCTGAAGAAGACTCCAGACAGAGGAATAAGGTTCAGGGGTCATGGACATATGGAAATAGAAGTCTTTACAGATACCGTCTAGGCAGGAAACCTAAGTGATCGGCGATCTACGTCTGGGTACTTCTCGTTAGTAAGAGGCAATCTGGTCACTTGGAAGAGCAAAAAGCAGAAGGTGGTGGCACTATCAAGTGCCGAAGCCGAGTTCAGAGGTATTGCCAAAGGGATTATGGAAGTCTTGTGGCTTGGAAAGTTACTCAAGGAGGTAGGATTTCCGACCCAAGGATCAGCAAAGCTTAGATGCGATAACAAGACAGCTATCAGCATTTCTGAAAACCCTGTTCAACATGATCGAACAAAACATGTGGAGATCGACAGACATTTTATCAAAGAAAAACTTGATGCAGGATTGGTAGAGGTACCATTTGTCCGATCGGAGGATCAACTGGCTGATATCCCTACAAAGGCGGTTGCTGGTAGGGTGTTTAAAGCAACGTTACGCAAGTTGGACATTGAGGGTCCCACTGTTCAACTTGAGGGGGAGTGATGAAAAGTTACCTTATTTGTGAAATAGAGAATATGGTGTATTGATGACAGTATATTACCCGTATCAATTCATATTAATTGTGATTGTAAAACATGATTGTAATTACCAAAATTAGCTTGAGGACTAGCACTATAGATATGACTGTTGTACACAGGAATCAGTCAATGAGAACAAAAACGTTTTTCATTCCTTTTGTTTAAGCTATCACTTCTAAGTGGAAGTCTGAGGTAAACGGTGTCTACAACATATCTGTTCTAAAATGAGCAGGCATCTCCACCATATTGCCTAGAAACATCTAAGTGAGACATCTTCACCGTATTGACTAGAAATATCTAACTGAGACCGTAGTGTAACACTTACACTGCAAACAACTATCTTTTTTGACCTTCCCTTGGGCAGATCTCGTTTCTCAAAACAGCCCGCCTTGAGCTCTGAAAATTGAATAATTAGGGAGAGTTGTGGATGTCTAAATCGGCCCAGAAAAGAAAAAGAAAAAGATGCAATACTCATCCACTGGTGGTTGGACCCCGAGGGTTCAATATCATTGTTGGTGGATTTTGCACTATTCCATTGATATATGGGGATTTTGCACTATAAAAAAAGCTATTGCAATTCATTTTAATATATTGTAAGCACAAGTTCATTCTAGCCATTATTCTTCTTCTGATTCTAAACATTCTCAAGTTTGAAAGTTCATTTGGGTTCATTT
The DNA here is from genome assembly GCA_036186865.1 of Eustoma russellianum. Lineage (NCBI taxonomy): Eukaryota > Viridiplantae > Streptophyta > Magnoliopsida > Gentianales > Gentianaceae > Eustoma > Eustoma russellianum. Next base: position 5,135,487 of record AP025061.1, on the reverse strand, counting down.
GGTTTCTTTTTTTATTGCTGAGGATTGAAACTTGTTGACTGTTGTATCTTAGAAAATTTTATCTAGAATCCTGCATCAACTATGGACAAATGTTCTTTACGGATAGTGTTTATACACGACTCAATCCATCAACAAATTACTACTCTACTTTTTGTTCTTGTATCCATTTTTCTAACAATATTTATCTAGTAGTTGTGTTTCAAACAGAAATATGGAAGGATAATACATCTGCAATATGAACGTAAAGGATGAATAACAATGCTGCTGGGTTGCTGCTTAAGAAGATATTACCAACATCTTCCCCCTGCTCTATGCTAGCTTCCATTATAAAGATTGAAAGGTCTAGAAAAATGATGATGTAATAAGATGGAGACAATGCATTCCCTTGCATGCAGTAATTAGGAAAACCCACCCGGGTCAACCATAGATTTGAAAAAAGAAACATACTAATAATATTTGCAGATAATTTTGTCAATAACACATACTCAATATATCTTAATAACAGCAAAAGTTATCGCTGTACAACAAAAGTTATCGTTAGGGTCTGAAGAGGATGAGAAACAATCAAACAATAACTTCATTTTAAAGGATAAAGTGTTTGCTTCCAGTTGCAGATAATTCTGTCCCAAAAACAAAAGCCACAAAACAAAAACAGACATTTTTCAAGCTGATTAGTCCAAGTTGCATAGTGCATATTCATTTAAATTAACCACGGCAGGGAAGAGAGCAGATGATGAATCTGCACATTCCAAAGCCTGGAAAGTGAAGATGAAATTTAGTCAAAGAATAACACAAATGTCACTGAAAGGAATTGATTAAGAAATATTGCAGCCTTATTATAAGTCAAAAGTACTTAACAAGCATCGATTATACAATGTAAAGATAATTTTTTTTTGTATAAAAAGAGGATATCTGATTCTGTGATAGTAAGTAAAGGTCTCCGAACACACCAAGGAAGCTATTATAACATAAACGCTAAAAACAAAGGACTTGACACGCTGTAGATTAAACTTGACACTTCTACAAACAAAAGCACAAAGATGACCAATATCACTGACGAAGTCGTCGCCACATGGTACCATTTGCCATGGTGTATAGCTAAAACTAGTCGCTAAGAGGTGTATGCTCTGGCGTTTGGGGTTGAGTTGAGCTAAGACCTGCCACCCTGGCAACGTGGCCGAGCAGCAAAGTGTTGGGGTGACACAGTCGGAGCTGACTCGCAGTGAGCAGCTGAGCCGCGCAGGAAGTTTGAGAACCTGAGCGGTTTGTCGCAGCTACTGTCGAGCTGGTGTAGAGACTGTCTTCGCCCGGATGGTCCGATGTGACCAAGCCAAGGTGATTGATACTAACACTGGCATCCGCTGGCCGAGTTGAGCTGGATGAGTGGTGGTGACCTACGTTCCATTGGCTACGCTGATTAGAAACTAGCCAGTGATGACTAGCTGACCTGCGTTGATGGTAAGGTCCAACAACGTTAACTATTATTGGTAGAAGTGACAACACTTGTCGTTATTACCATTACGGTTTTGGCTTCATCACATCACCGTGTCAAACTAAATAAATTCATTCAGCTATTTCACCGCAATCTTTTTACACAGGATGCCTAATAACCAAGTTATAACAATACTTCATGCACTTGGCATGTCAGTATGATGTATTCTAACCGATTATGATGTATTCTGGAGAAAGCACATTGATTGTACATTGTCAAAAATTTCACCACATATAGAAATGCATAGGAAAATACACATGTAAAACACATTTTATCACACATAGAATATACACTTATATGTATACAAATATGTACAAATTATATATTAGTTTAAGCCATCATTTTAGTGGTTAGATAAAGATAAACAAATCTGGCACTTGACTAACTATAGTCACTCACAGTTTTAGGAAACTAGCCGTTACAACCTTTCAGTCGTTGGAGACTTGTATAATGTATTTATAAAAGGGACACAAACTTATGTATTGATTCTAACTTGATGAATAATAATTCTTCAATTTACTACATGGTAGAGAGACATCTACTCCTTCCTCTTATTCCTAGTAACATTTAAAGATGGCTTTATGTCTTGAAATTAATGAAACCGAGGCTACTTCCACCATTGAACAACCTTCAGAGTTAGGGTCTAATGTCAACTATAATCCCTTCTTGTATTGAGTTTCTATTGTAATTGCAAATCATAAGTTAACTAGAAACAACTATATGTCATTCAGCATGTCAGTTGAAATGTTTATTATTAGAAAAAGGTAAGGAAGATTATCTCTGTAGTCATTCTTGTCTGAAAAGACCCAAAGTTTAGATTTCGAAAATCAAAAATCACTTAGATAGTATATTAGTTCATTGGATCAATAAATTCTGACATCAGTGATAACAACAACATTACCTTATTGTTTTAGAGACTTTCATCTATGGCGAGGTACAGGATGATCGGATGTACGCAACCGTAATCACGTGTTAAAAACACACAGAAGTTGTTTCTCGATGACCCATAATCCGACGAAAGGGGCGGCCTTCTTCACCCTTTGGATGATAATCTGTGGCAAGAGTTTGTGTCAATTCCTATGTAAGAAATTATCCCTTAGACTGAGGTGGCGTTTGGTTGTCACTTGGGTATCGGAATTAGATTCGGAATGGGTATGATAGGGAATGAGTTTGGAGAATATGTGTTTGGGGTTAAAAGTGATAATTGTTTGGTATTAAAGTGGGAATGAGAATGATAGACGTTGATGGTGTTGGGAACGTATCATAATTGGAATAGTGACCGGTCAGAATAGTGGTCGCCGGCGGCGGACCGGCCGGCGGCTCCCCATTCCCATATTTTGATAGATAAGGGGGCTAGTATATCAAAAAACGATATCCATTATCGAATAGTTGGATATCAAAATGAAACTCATTCCCTTATTTCCACAAACAAACAGCCGGATTCTTATTCCCATTTCCCCCAACCAAACGTCACCTAAGTGTGATGTCAAGAGAAAATCTCACTTATTAGCCTAAGGTTTGGCCAATTACTCAGTTAGCAGCCTAACGTTGATGAAACTCACTTAACAACAACTCTTTTGCCGAAATGTCTCACTTGTAGCCAGGTGACCGTTGACCAACCGTTGACCAGCCGTTGACTTTCTCAAACCAACCAGAAGTTGACACGTGGCGACCCTTTTTAATTAAAAAAATAAAATTGTATTTTTGAATAAAGTGATTTAAAAGGAATTTAAAAATTCTAAAAAATTGTAAAAATTAATTAAAAATTATTTTAAAAATCAAAAAATTAGGAAAAAAAGATAAAAATAATAAAAAATTACCCACAACGCCCCAGCACTCCACTCACCTACCCTCCCTGCACGCCTACCCGCCCCCTCCGCACGCCACTCCACCCCCCCCCCCCCCGGCAAAAATTTTTTTTGAAAATTTTTTCTTACTCACTCATAACGCTCCGACCACCCAGTCCACCCCTGCGTCCCCTCCCCCACCCCCTCCTCTCGTGAATGTTTTTTTAAAAATTTTTTCTAACTCACTCATAACGTCCCAACCATCCCCGCGTCCCCTCCCCCACCCCCGCGCACACCCTAAAAAAATTTTAAAATTTTTTCAACTCACCCACAAAGTTCCGGCCATCCTCCGACACCCCAAACAATCCAACCCCCAGCCCAAAACATTGACATTTTCTTTTTGGACTGGGGGGTTGGATTGTTTCGGGTTCTGGGGGATGGTCGGAGCTTTGTGGGTGAGTTGAAAAAATTTTAAATTTTTTTTGGGGTGTGCGCGGGGGTGGGAGAGGGGACGGAGGGGTGGTTATGATGTTATGGATGAGTTAGAAAAAATTTTTAAAAAAAATTCGCGAGAGGAGGAGGTGGGGGAGGGGACCCGGGGGTGGTCGGAGCGTTATGAGTGAGTTAGAAAAAAATTTTAAAAATTTTTTGGCCCGGGTGTGCGGGGGCGGGGGGGTGGTGCACGGGAGGGGGGTATGTGGGTGGAGTGCTGGAGCGTTGTGGGTAATTTTTTATTATTTTTATCTTTTTTCCTAATTTTTCGATTTTTAAAACGTTATTTAATTAATTTTTACAATTTTTTAGAATTTTAACAAATAATAACATTTTTTAAAAATGATTTTTTTTAAAAAAAAAGAAAACCTGCTGTAGCAAGTCACCTTCCGGTGACTGGCTACAAGTGAGACATTTCGGCAAAAGAGTTGTTGTTAAGTGAGTTTCATCAACATTAGTCTGCTAACTGAGTAATGGGCCAAACCTTAGGCTAATAAATGAGATTTTCTCGTGATGTCAATTCCTATAGTAGAAGGGTCATCATATTACATATATTAAATAAATCGGTTGATATACATTCAGCGTTACATTGTGTGTGTGTGTGTTTTTTTTTTGGGATAAGGACCTTTATTTATTTCTTTTTATATTTTCTTCCCCCTATCTCCTCCAGAGCAATTCTCCTCACTCAAAAGATCACTCGGAGCTCCCGAATTGTTGAATCACTTTTGCACCAGCCCTCTTCAATGGGCACCAGCTTCTTCCCTCAGGTAACCCCCAAAGAAATGGAGAGAAAAAGATATATTTCATTTCTCAACTTGTTAATTTTCCATCAATTTCTGGGTTTCCTTCTAAATTTTCTGAATTTGTTGGTTTCTTAAATTGTTGCAGGTACTCAATGCTGTGCCAGTAACCACTGCTAAATTTTCGCACTGTAGATCGAGATTGTCTGCTTCGGTTTCATGCCCTTTTGCATTTCGTGCAAGTCCAGTTTTTGCTCTGAGGGCTTCGCTTAGTTTTGTGGATCCTTGCTATTCTATGAGGAAATTTACTCCCCAGGCAGCATCTGGTTCAGAAGAAGCAGTCTCGGATGTTGCTTCAGGAAATGAGGAACTTCCTGAAGAGCCCGCGCCTGAGGAATCTGAGACTGAAGGTGCCCTTGAATCGGAGGAGAAGCCTACAAGGAAACCTAGAATCAAGCTGGGAGACATAATGGGGGTACTTATAGTTCATACTGAAATGTTTTCTACACACGATGAGTTTTGCATCACTATAAGTTACTGCCTTCTTAGAAATTTGTATTTTGAAACTGCATCGATTTCGCTTAGACGGGGAAAATATATCAAGTTTGTTGCTTAGTTGAAAGAGTCCTGGCATGATTTTTGAAAAAGATTAAATCTTTATTGTAGATATTGAATAAGAGGGCCATAGAGGCATCGGACAACCAGAGGCAGACACCAGATATCAGAGTTGGGGACGTTGTTCAAATTAAGCTGGTAATTTGTGTTTTTATTTGTTGTCTCCCTTTCACATTGGCCATGTCTCTTGTGATTATTAAGGGTGGATATCCTTGATTGATATACAGGAAGTTCCTGAGAACAGGAGGAGGCTGTCAGTATACAAAGGTATAGTCATGTCGAAGCAAAATGCCGGTATCCACACCACAATACGGATAAGGAGGATTATTGCTGGTATTGGTGTTGAAATCGTGTTTCCTGTGTAAGTCCTCATTTACGGCATTTTGTTGTCTTTTCTTTCTTTTTCCCCCCTAATGTTCATATGCGCTTGTTGTTGAGCATAACGTGAAAGAGTGTATTCTATGGTGCTATTATGTTGATCAGTTTTTATACTCATAAGTTTCTTTTGATTTTTAAGTGAATATATAAATAGAAACTTCATCTAGTGGGGAATCCGAGTAGTAAGAGTATGTTTCTATTTTTGGCTTGTGAAACAGAGGAAGCTTGAAGATAGTTGCACATGCCTGTCACATTTATGTAATCTAGGTTTCCATCAGTGGTAAGCAATGATAAAATATTGAGAATGTTAAACACAGAATAGGGATTTGTACTATATCGGCTAAGTATTATGCTGTTACCTTTGAACTCGCAATTTCATATGAATAGCCTTAGGTTTACTCGTAAAATTATTATTATTTCTATTATTTAGCTGACATTTTATGGGGAGAAAGGAAAATAGGTGGCAGCTTGACATACCTATGGGTCGGATGGGATCCTCTGACCCCTCTCCCCTGACCCCCTTATGGACCGCTCGACACGTGTCCTTCTTAATTTTTTTTTTTTTTGATTTTGCACCCGTGAGTCAAAAATGCCCACTAAAACCCAAAACAATTTTATTCCCTCTCCTACCATCTTCTCCATCTTCTCTCTTTGCTTTCTTCCCAAATCTCACCGGAGCAACAAGCAGTACACTTAACCCCTCCCCCACACACAAAAGAAAAGACCAAGGAAGAAAAGGGTGAAACTACAGATAGTTAACCCAACTGTGTCCAAGAAAAGGGAATAAGTAATTGCAATCAGACAAGACTCGGCCCTGTTTTCAACTCATTATTTTGATCTCTGTATATCCTTGTTGCTGGACATTCTTCAGTTGACTAGCAGAACATAATGAATATCAACTTTGGATCTAGGTCGTTGGCGTTTCCTGGAGTGGTCTAATCTAATTCGTTGCAGATGAGCTATAACAGGACTATTTGGACAGAACAGGACTATTTGGACAAAACGGTTTGCAGTTAGCATCTCTACGAGAAAGTAAAATACACAAAAATCTTGATTTAAATAATGTATAGAGCAAAACCCAGGTTGCAACACACAAAAATCTTGATTTAAAATACACTCCCTGACTTCCAGAAAACGGAATGGTATTACCTGCTCACCGAGAGGATGTCTAGGGTTACGGAGAGGATGAAAAATCAAAGATCTTGAGAAGATTGCTTCGGTGGCGAGGCTGCCTGAGAAGATTGCTACGGTGAGATTTGGGAAGAAAGCAAAGAGAGAAGATGGAGAAGATGGTAGGAGAGAGAATAAAATTGTTTTGGGTTTTAGTGGGCATTTTTGACTCCCGGGTGCAAAATCAAAAAAAAAAATTTTTTAAGGACACGTGTCGAGCGGTCCATAAGGGGGTCAGGGGAGGGGGGGTCAGGGGATCCCATCCGCCTATGGGTACGGTAAATTGGTCAAGTATACCATGTTCTAGTTGAACTTATCTGGGGAGGAAGGAAAAGGGATGACATGTCTCAGCGTAGGTCTTTGAGGTTGTCTCACAACAGAAGTTGCAAATATTTCTCTACCTAGGTTTATATCAGGCGCATAATTCCAGTTCATTGTGATGCTCGGGATATTAAAACCTGCTGCTACCATTTGAAGCCCTTTAAATTTCAAAGTAAAGAGCATTCGTCTCAGAGACTTTACCTCGGTTTTTTCCTAAAATTCTTAAAATGCAGAAGTACACTGGCAGGAGTTACATGCAATATTTGATTTATCATATTCAGAATATGAAGAATAAAGTTCATCTGTCCTTTGTGCTTGCTGGATCACATGTCTAGTTGCAAGAAGGTTTTAGCATGTGGCAGTTGTAAACTGTTGGGTGATTTCTCTTTGCTTCAATTCTTGAGTTCCTCAATTTCTCGTTGGGCCTTTATTTGATGTGCCTGCATATCCTGGCATGTTTTATTGATTGAACGGTTGGTTGACTCTTGATCGCACCATAGGATAATATACAATAACAACACTTAGCCTTTTCCCACTATGTAGAGTCGGCTACACTGATCAATCATTTTTCTTGCATTTTGCTTATTTGATTTTTTTTGTTTGAGTCGTAGACTAAATCCTAACATCCTTATGTGTCTCATTACACCTAATGCATAATATGTGTCTTTAGAATATGCATCTTTCAAATATATCATAATATCTCAACCGTGATTTTGGCCTAAAGACCTAAAATTCTCACTTAAATCTTACACTTTTTACATGACATCATCTGAATAAATCAACTGTTTCTACTATGCTCTATTATTGACCGACCATATGCACTTCAATTGGCATATAAGTCACATCCTTCCTTATTGTGTTTCTCCATGTCTTCTTTGGTATCCCTCTCTGACGTTTAACATGCAACTCATTTATTTTCTCGCACCGGCTAACAGGTGCATCTACAGGACGCCCTTGCACATGTTTATAACATGTTAACCTTGACTCGCTCATGTTCTCATAGGAGTTACTCTAACTTTTCTCCTTATATGTTCATTTCTTATTTTATTATTCCTGTATATCCGTATATCAATCTTAACATTCTCATTTATGTAATATACATCCTTTGAATTCTTCCCCTTCCTCATTTGTGTGTTAAAAAAGTGTGCATTTATGTATTTGTGTATATCTTATTGCTCCTAAGTTGCAACTAGGCCCCCAAAAAAAAAGAATTTGGTGAATGATTTGCGTTTTGACTTTACCATGTAATGGCAGATACTCTCCCAACATCAAAGAGATAAGAGTCATGAGCCACCGGAAAGTCAGGAGAGCAAGGCTTTACTATTTGAGAGACAAGCTGCCCAGGCTCTCCACTTTTAAATGATTCTGATATTAGCTGCTTCAGAGCTGTATCAATTCTTTTTCTAAATTTTGTTTTTGCCACAGAACTTCAGAAAAGTTTCACTTGGAACTAATTGTTGATATTAATGATGTTAACTTGGTTGATTTTTTTTCACCATGTGGTTGGGATGTGTGACCATACCATTTTTGTTATTCCAACAATTCATTTTTTTTTGTGACTACATTGAATTATTCCAGGTTATGGAACAAAAACTCCATTTGTAGCTACGACTGCGAGGATTGACTTCCAATATTTTCTGGGTGAAGCAGTAGATACCAAAGCAAGATACACCCTCCATTGACTTAGAGGCTCTCTGTCTATTACAGAGTATGAAGGATCGGATGTATGCAATCATACTCATGTGTTAAAATATACAGAGTTTGTTTTCTGATGATCCATAATGATTATTGCGTCAAGCTGTGTCGATCAACTGGTACATCTCAATATAAAAAGCGCGTGAATCATTTTGCTTATTTCATCCTATTTCAAAATTAATACATTTTTCTAATTATACCGAAGTACAACTAATCCTTTCGGAATATATTTTGGTAGGTGAGTATACCTCAGGAAAATTTGGGAAGCAGAATGAGCACAACTTGCTGCCTAGTTACATATGTGAAGTCGCGAACAGGGCTGTAATCGAGCCGAACGAGCCAAGTATTGTGTTGTTTAAGCTCTGTTCATTTAACTTAGCGAACGAGCCGAGCTTGTTCGTTTATTTAAACGAACATATTTACTTGTTCAAGCTTGGTTCGTTTAACTCACGAACAACATTAACGAGCCGAACACCTTAAATGAACGGTGCCACTTACCGAGCTCGAACAGAAAAAGGTGTTCAAGCTCTGTTCATTAACCTTTTATCCGAGCCGAGTTCGAGCTCGAACAAACGAGCTGAACAACCGAACGGCTTGGTTCATTTATAGCCCTAGACGCGAACTAGTTTAGCAATAAAGTTCTACTCTATCTAGTTTGAATTAAATATAATTTATAGACATAAAAGTATTTTATTTATTATTTCTATTTTACTCTTAATTAATGGTTAATAAAAATAAACTAGAGAAATTATGCAAATGTTAAATAAAAACATAGTAAAAAAACCTTTGAATACTAATAATATATTACAGCTTTTAGAAACTAAACAATATTTAATAGACAAACTAAAATAAAACTATGATAAAATCTTTGAGACCAAATGAGTATTATTGTTCTTAATTAAATACCATGATTCAAATTTTATATATGTGCATGTATAATATATTTTCTCATTTATCGAGCCAATGCAATTAAAAAACGGTGAAAAGAAGCTTAAGACTTTCCTTTGAAGAATACAAAGAATTCAGGTACCGTTTCCCCTTATTTTTTATTTTATTGCAATATCAAGAGTCAAATCGACTGTACATCACGAACTATATAGTTACCATGTATTTCGTATCATTACCTCATCATCCGGATCCAGTATATCCCAACGACACCAAAAGCTATCGTTAGGGTCTGGGGAGGGTAATTGGTAGGCAGACAATACCTTTATCCCAAGGGATAGAGAGTCTGCTTCCAGTGAGACCCCCGGCTCTATATATACCTACATAAATGACATGATAATAGAGATATGTTGTGCTAGTGTGTTAGTGGTAGGCATACAATACCTCATCACCTACATCTAGCTATTATTTTCTTGCTGCATGCTAGAATGATATTTCGAACTCTATCATACATAGTTAGTACCAGAGTAAACGTACTTGGTCGATTGGAATCCTCCTGGTATATGTATTTATTTCTCATCATCCAAATTTGGCGTATTGTCTATGGGAATATAAGCTCTTATTAGTATACAACCTAATTGAGCAATTTAATTTTCGAAAGCTCTCTAATTCTCTGCAAACTCCAGGTAACTCGTAAATATATGCAGATTTTTTTAATACACATTCCTTTGTTTACATAAATCTCAGGTTTATCAAGGTAGGGACTGGTGAATTTGAGGATGAACACTTGAATTCCGAAATATTAGTTTTGCGATCCTAAGTATGTGGAAAAAAATCCTCTTTTTTTTTGGTTGCATCATGGTCTGTGGTTATGTCCCGTTGATTTGTAGGATGTTTATATATTAAAGCAGAAATTTTCAGTTGGATTATTGCTGGTGACATATTCTTTTTTGCGTTCCAAATTACGTCAGCAAGAATTGATAGCCAGTTGATTTTTGTTTATCCAGAAGAGCTTCAATTTCAACGTAATATATATATATATATATATATATATATATATATATATATGTATGTATATTTTTTATTTCCTTGGTTTGATTTGTTTTAGTGTACTGCTTTTGTGTTTTCTGGGTTGTTGGTGGAACTCTGAATCGTTGTTGGAGAAGGGGAAACTATTAAATTCGTTTATTATCATTGTTGGAGAATGTAATTACTGAATTAAGTTGATGTATTCGTTTGCAATGGTGGGTGTGGCTGAGATTTTTATTTGCTCTGGCGACCTCTGTGTATATATGTTTACTCTACTTCGGCATCCGCAAATTTTAAATGTTTGTCTTATTTTTATCTTATGCCTGATTGATTTCAGAAGAATGGTCGATAAAAGCAAATCAAAGTTGAAACTATTGAAGGTAAAGTTGGGTGAACAGTGATACACAGCTTCTTGACATGGATAAAATGATTTAATGAGTGAGCTATAATATTGTATTGATAATAGGAAAACAGGGTGCAAATAAATCTTTTTAGATTATTGCTCAGGTGATTTCCCTGTTTACAGATGATTGCATGTGTCTGATACTAGGTAGGTAGTCAGCCCTTATTCTGTATATAGCATATTGATCTTCTACAGCTTTTTCTCTAATATTTACTGGATGTTTACTTGACTGCAATATTTTTAGTTGAGTTGGAGAAAGAAAGCTTCTGTGATCTCAAGGTTGGAAGCTCCACAGGCCACCCTGTTGCATTCAAGGTAAATTGCATGATGATTTTCCTTTGGTGTTTGATCTTCTTCTTAACTAACTCCTTCTTTTAGGTGAAAACAACTTCCCGTAAGAAGTACTTTGTACGACCTAATACTGGTGTTCTTCAGCCATGGGATTCATGTGTGATAAGAGGTACAAATCTAAAACTCGGAAGCCCTTTTCTGATGATACGTAGTAGCACAGATTCCTTCTACGTATAGTTCCTTTTGCAGCATCCAATCCCCAGTGGAAGTTGAATCCCCAATGCTTTGCTGCCATTCTGTTTCTTAGATGATTTTATCTTCGTGAAGTGTGTGAAATATGTGAGAGTCTGTTCTACTCTGTTGGCAGTTCTGTAGATCCTTTCCCCCTTGTTTGAGACCTAAGTAATCAATTTGAGAGGAAACTTGTGTCAGTGCCATCACAAATCTGTTTTTCTGCATAAATTTATGATTCAGTCAATTGCAAGCTACAACAATTTGTCCAGTATTCAGCACTTCCATTTTTCCCCTCTTTTCTTTTTTCTTTTCAAATACTGATTCCTATATATAGGTCGCTGGATGAAATCTATTTGTTTTAAGAGCCAGCTCTGGTATCAATAACTATTTTCATTTCTGACCTTGGATTTTCTGGTTTTTGCAGTCACCTTACAAGCTCAAAGAGAGTACCCTCCAGATATGCAGTGCAAAGATAAATTCCTCTTGCAGAGTACCAAAGTGCCTCCAAATATTGATGTTGATGCACTCTCTCCTGAGACGGTATTAATATTGAAATGAAGATGCATTTTTCTTCCTTTCTGTAGCTTCATTCCATTAAAGACTGATACGGGGAAACAAAAAGTGAACTCCCCATAGCCGTAAAGCTTCTTCGATGATTAATGCTGCTGCTGCGTGCAGTTTAATAAAGAAGATGGAAAAACGATAGAAGAATTAAAGCTTAGGGTTGTCTATGTTTCTCCCAACTCTGCAACAACAAGTTCAGAAGACAGTGCTAAAAAGAATCGTGACGCAAACTTGGTGAGTGTCCTATATTATGTTTCTTAAATCCATGGGATCTTCCTTTTTCTGCCAGTAGCTCTTTTTAATTTTCTCTTTATTATTTACTTGACATAAGTGCTTAATGACTGGTATACATTTGAAAGTTGTCTTGATTTTGCAGTGTTCATATTAGGATATTTAGTGATAATCTGTGTTTTCTCTTTGTCATTACAGATGCACAGATCCGCAAATGCTGATGATGTAAGAACTGTATTCCAATTGCTGTTTTATATGAATCTTTCCATGCTATGCTTTCCCAACATGGCTATGATACCATGTGTTTGAGACCCACATGTGCTGATCGTGAAAATTTCCACTTGTCATGTTTCAAGCTTGTATGATTGAGATTATGACAGGAAGTCTTTTCTTCTGTCCCTTTTCGCCCCATCCCCCCACCCCCTCCCTCTTTTTTTCTAATGGCGCTGGAAGCATGGAAGAATGCGAAATAGGTTGAATCCTGCATATAATGCGTATAAAATCCTTAATAAATTTGAGACTTTGTCTGTTTTATCAGTTTGAGCTTGACATTTTGCATCCTAGTGAGCCAGCTCAAGCAAGGAGTTCAGTTGTGAACAAGCTCAATTTACATTTCAGTGTAACTATGCATTTAAGTAGATTCTGCTTGTTAAGCTCAACTGGAGTTAGGGTAGTTGTACCCGCGGTTCCCATGTATACTAGATACCTAGATTTTCTTAACATTTACCTGCTTTTGTTTGATGAGTTGAAATTAACAAACAATCTATTCTCTGCAAAGCTACCAACTTACTCTGCCAGATTGCTCCATCTACTCGCTACCTTGGAATTAATTTTCGCTGGTGACATAGAGAGATTAGCATAAAAAGATTTTCTCCCAGGATGATTGGATATCAAGCCTTTTTCTCCCCTTTCTTTTTTTTTTTCTTCTTTTTCTTACTTCCTTTTTTTTTGGTGTGTGGTGGGGGGTGTAAATATATTGGCTGAAATTTCTGTTCTCTATAAAGTTCAGGATTAGGCTTCTTTTTTAACCAAAATAATATGATACTTGGATAAATTGATGCAGGTTTATACATTATAATATGTATATTTAAAAGTTAAAATTTCATTGATGTAAACGAATTTACAAAGGTAGATCAAGCAAGTTATACTTTCTTCCAAACAAAAGACTACCTAGCGCATAGCAGTAAGCTTAACTTGCACCAAATTCTAAAATCCCAAAAGAAAACTAGGACTTCCTAGCTTTAACAAATTAAAATCTTTACAAATATTGACTTTAGTTTCCCAATTTGTCTTTTTTTTTTTTTTTTGCACTGTGTTCTCGCCTGTAGAGCCTTGCGTTCCTCTCCCTACGAAATCATCTGAGCACTTGATCATTTCTAGTTGGCTTCCTTCTACTCCTTGTCCTACTACTTAATTTCTCCCCCTCTTTCTCCACCATTCCTTTTATTACTTCAACTACCTCCTTTTCAACTGGAGGACCTGGATCCTCCCTCTCCTTTTCTGACCTTGGAGAACTTAACTGGACTCTAGCCTCTTTTTTCCCTGTTGTTCATGAGGTTTTCTCCGTCATCAAGCATCCTTGAGTATGCATTTGTATCATGCACAGCGTCCTCGATGAACTCCGCATCAATTTCTGCAGCAACTTGGAACCCGTTTGGAGTTTGGATGCTCTGATTCCCATCCATTACTAGTTCCTCAGACTCCAAAAAACTCAACATTCTAATCACCCTCTATTTGCCTCATTTGAGGGTTGAGTGTTTTGTATTCCTCCCTTCTCTGGTTCCACTGATTGCAGTATATCTTCAATATGTTCTTCCCCTTTTTTTCTTTCTTGAACCACCTGATTGTCCTTTTTCAACTGTTGGTAGTTTGTTGAAGCTATGTTCCTTAACTCCTTTTCCATCATCCTAAATTCTTTGTTTGAGTTTGGCTTCGCATTTCTATCAACCCTTAGGATCTGTTTCTCCTTGTTTTCCCCATTCTCTTTCATTTTACTCCCGGCCACATACTCCCTTTGTCTTTTCCCCTGATTCGTCTTAGGTTGTTTCTGGGAGGTCTCTTGCCTTGATTAGTTTGTCTAGGTTCTGGCCACAAGACTGCCCAAGAATCTTGCATTTCTAGCACCTTATTGGTAACCATTCGTATAGCACCTCCCCTGCTATTTCCACACCATAGTCATCCATGAATCTAATCACGTCCAGGGGCTTTTCCAATGCTGAGATCTCCAGACAGATCCTAGCGTAAGCCACACTTGTTTGCCCACTGGTAAACTTATCCATGAAGAAGGGTGTACCAGTTAGGCTTCTTAAACCACTCGACAGTCGAGACCTCATTGTTAATGTATTGGAGTCTTAAGGCTGGAAATCTCACCCAACTGGAACAGTGTCCATCTTGAGCTTCTATATACCTTTATTAGGTGCCCAAGGCCATAGGAACATAACCCTATCTCCAAATGTCATTGGTGACTGGTCCAGTATCTCTTGTTTACTGATTTCAGACCGAAATCTAAAGAGCTAGCGTTCATCATATAGTTTCTGCACTTCCAGCAAACCTTCCCCACCTCAGCGCAAAGTTCTTTATACTAAAAAAAGACGCTCCATTCCCCAATGTCTGGCCCAAAATTGTCGAACCTCACTTCTGTTTGTTTGGTTCAACAGCTTGGGGACAAATTCTAAGCTGTTTGTGACTTACCGATGTTGCCACATCCACAGCCTTCAACGTGGTGCTCTCTTCTGGGTGAAAATCCTGCTTAAGCAGCTTCGCCCACCCTATTTTCACTCGTGTTTGTGTTCCCATGTTAAAATGGATATGATATCTGCTCTGTGAGGAGTTCTGGTTCTTGGCCTGCCAAGGGGTGGCCAGATGGCCACAGCAGTTATGGTCTCTGGTTTTCCTGTGAGGTTTAGGTTGGGGAAAGGTGTTTGGCGGGGGGGGGGGGGGGATCTGTACAGGTTTTATCAGATCTAGAGAGAAGGGGGGGGATAATGTTTAGAGAGAGAAGTTAGCTTCATTTGGTTTCTCCCCATACATAATATAATATGCTTTGTCATGGAGTTCTTTTTCTGTATAGTGGTTAGGTGCATCAATTTACTATCATAGATTTTTGTCCATGACGAGCTTATTGGTGCTGAAATGAAGACCAACTGGAGAAGTCTTGGGAAATTTTGATGAGTTGGCTGCGGAATGGAGACACTCTTTAATTCCTTGCTTGTCAAGAGTGAGTTAACAATAAATGAAATATCCTTGCCATTCTATCCTTAATGCTGGATTACTTTGTCCATTGACTTGATACAAAAAGGGAGAGGATAAAGAAAAGGAGGGAGGGAGGGAGGGAGAGAGAGAGAGAGAGAGAGAGAGAGAGAGAGAGAGAGAGAGAGATAGAGAGAGAGAGATGTTCAATGGACGTGTCATTTGTGTTACAGCTTGGCCTGGCAGTACGGTTGCTTCAGATAATTTTTGTCAGACAGTTCTATGAATGTTTATTTTGATATTAGTAGCTATTGAGGTTGTTTCAGCGTACTTCTATTTACGGTCTTGGGCATTTTTTATGTGCCTTGTGCTTTGGGTCAGAGAAGGAAATTTTCAAATGGACATGCAGTTTATTTGATATGATGAATGGGCACAGTATTGGAGAACTGATTATTTCCGTACTATGTATTGTACGAATTGGAGGAGAATATGCAATTTGTATGCACTCCAGCAACTGCATGTGGAATTGTTGTTTTGGATGCCCCAAGATGTTTTACAACTTCAGAACAGCTGGATCAATATTTGCCTGATTTCTGAGTTAGTGCATGAGTATTTTACACCTCCAATGCTATAAAAAAGTGCAACTCCAACCCATACATATATACCAAGTAAGGATTTTGCTTGTAGCATCTTCTTATCTTTTATTTATACATTTATTGATGTCCTTTTTTCGTTTTTGAGGAAGGGTTGTGTTTAATACCTTTGTATACTTGTTTTAAAGAGCTTCTTCAAGTTACCCTTTACATGGTGATGGATGTCTGTTTTCTTTCAAGTCTTGCATTCTTTGAGCTTTCAGGTTGAAGGTGAACGATTTAATATATGTGGGCTATCACGTTCTTTTGCTTCTTGATATCCAAAAATATCAAACCGAGTAGAGCATGTCAATTCTGAAGCATTTAGCTCTTGATACTCTTCCCATAGGGCAAACTTCATTTGCTTTAATTCTCTTTGAATGTAGAATCAGGCATTGCAGCGTCTGAAAGATGAGAGAGACACATCAGTTCGGCAAGTGCAGCAGCTGCAACAGGAACTGGTCAGTTGACTATGAGAATGTCTTTGCCATCTTCCCATGTCTTCTCTATTACGCATATTTTTTTTTTGATAACGGTCACAAATGAAACAATAATGTAAAATCGAAACCAATAGTGTAAAAATAACAAAGGTGTGTATTTAGCAAAAGAAAAGGCGTATATTTATCATTGGCCTATATATTTTTGCCGTAACCAGACGAACCAGAGTCAAAACTGTAGCCTATTTTCTATGTTAACATATGAAAATCACTCCTTTTGGGTGCGGGATAGGTTAGTTTGGGTAAGGAATTTTCTGTTTTCTGGACAAGAACATAAAAAGACTGTTCATTACCTATTATGGAGATGAAATTATATTAAGAAGTGCTCTATCGTAAGATGGAACTTTTCAAGCATACTTGTGTCCCTTAAACAGTGTGCATCAGAATTCGCCAACCATCTTAGGCTCTGCTGCTTGTATTTGGCAGGAATTTATGAAGAGAAGAAAAAACAGGAAAACTGATCTAGGGTTTTCGATGCCGTTCGCCTTTATTGTGGGATTAATAGGCTTCATGGTTGGTTTTCTGTTCAAGCTGTTATTTTCTTCACCTTCAGCAGTATAACTTGGTTTTGGATCCTTTATTTGTCAGGATACAGTTTCTCTTTTCAAATTCATTGTAAATTTTGTGTGTCTGTGTGTGGGCTGCTTATTTGAGAGCTTGCTTGCTTGTATTCTTACTGTGTAAATCGTAAACTTCAGACGGTTTCTTGATAATGGTTTCAAGAAAACAACAATACTCAAGCCCTTTTCCTTTATGTAAGGTCGGCTATATACATCGGCTATATAGATTAATCATTTCTCTGGTATATATATTTTTTTGAGTTGTAGTCTAAATCGTACACTCCTTTTGTGTCTCCTAATACCTAATGCATAATATGCTTATTTAGATATGTCTCTTTCAAAAATATACTATCATCTCAACCGTGTTGGTCTAAGTACATAAAATTCTCATTTAAATTTTATGCCCTCTACATGAAGCCGGCTACGTGAATTGAATTGTGTTCTATCACTGTGTTTGGTTTAAGTACATAAAATTCTCACTTAAATCTTATATCATCTACATAAATTCGGTTACGTAAAGTTCTATCACTGGCTATATGTTATTTAATTGTCATATAAATCATATTTCTCTTTATTGTTTTAGTCGGTCTCTTTTGGTTGAAGTCATTAGTGATCCCAATTTTAACCCTTGTTGCCTTGTAATGTCTATAAAAAGAAGTTTGGGAGTAGAGATACGTTTGATAGGCCCACAATCCCCCATGGGAAATGTAAATATATGTCTCTCATATGTTAAAATGAAGTTAAAAAATTATTAAGAGGAGTCTAAGGACAACCTTTTATTGTTAACCCCCCCCCCCCCCCCCCCCAAAAAAAAAAAAGAAAATCCCACACTAATATGGTATAATGAACCTTAGTTTCTATTACGATAATGTGATGTCGTTGGGATATGTTAGATATGTTTGTTGTTGTTGTTGTAGTTTCTATTACGACAACCGTATGTGTAGTAAAGAATTAAAACGAAAAGCTCCTGCTAGCGGGCCGTTGGATACCTGATTTACATCCCTACACTATCTTTGGGACTGGATGTGACAGGGACCGTTACTGGTTGGGGTTCAACCTAATAATTAAAACGAAAAGCTGCTCTAAGGGACGGGTTGAGATCTCCTCACCCCAACTTTCCTCACTCCCTTTATGACCACGCGACACGTGGCAGCAAGTAGGGGTGGTGAGGCTAGATGAGTGTTACCTGCATTTAGTCTCACCACCCTCCATTGCTGTCACGTGTTGCACGGTCACGCGTCACCGCACTTCCTTACGGTGAGGAGATCCTATCCCCTAAAGGACATGGTCCAATGGTCCATCAAGCACATGATAATAGCTAAAAATCTACCCTCCGGCCTTCGGTTGGCGTTCAAAACCATTTAGCTTCATTGAGTAGTTTCTTTTAACATGCGGTGATAAAGCTTTGTTTTGTAGTTTTCTTTCTTACCATGACATTTTTCATTTATAATGGAGTCAGTGACACATTTTTACTTAACTTTGAAATATAATAGAATAACGCACAATGACTCACTAAATAAACTGTGCTTCTTAATAGTCAAATACACACTTTTTCTTAACTTTGAAATATGATGGAATAAAGCAAAATGACTCACTAAGTTGGTTGCGCTTCTTATATTATGCAGTAGCAGTTGATCGACACAGCGTGACACAATTTTTTATTATGGGTCATCAGGAAACAACCTCTGCGTGAATCTAACATATGTGTGGGTTTTGGAAATACGACTCCACATATCTCGACATAGACAAGAGCTTTTAAGCTAATGATGTAATAATGTTGTTATTTCATTACGATTACATATCGTAATCTTAGAAAGATTATTGCTAATTGTTGGTGGATGTTTCCTCTATGGATTTATCCTTAATCAAAGACATACATGTTGTGACCCGTGAAGAACATATATGGTGTAATACATGCATTAAATTAAGACCAAATAAAGTTGTAAAGGAATGAAAATGTCAAAGATTTTAGTCTTTAGCTTGTAATTAGTCATAGTTTAATTCCTCTAAATCATCGATTAATTCAAAGAAATGCTTTATGACTACTAGTTTACCAAGTTGTATGATAACTAAGTTAAGCTCATGGCGAGGACCAGTGTCTATATAAACATCGTGATTACATATAAGCGCAGTAGACCATTGTACCGAAAATGTATTTTTGTGTGTGTATATATATGTAAACTTACAACGTTTCTTTTTCGCATTTGTATATATTACACGTGCACCTTCGTGTTATAATTTCACTATTAGTAGTCGTATTAAACTGGTACGACTAAATAATAACATATCGACTACTGGAAAGAAAAGGTAATAGTAAAATTAAGGAATTATTAACACAACAGTAAAAAAAGCAAGTGTAATTTCCGCTAAAAGTGAAATTGAGATAAAGAAGAATTTTGCTAAAACCTATTGAAAGCGCAGCCGTGTGCCAGTCACCACTCACCAGCGAACCACTGTAGACGGTGGCCTGCGTCTTCACTTGATTCGATCCCGTTACCTAAACTTCACCAACAATATACTGATATCGAAAATCAATCAATCAATCAATCATCAGTCAATTCTGATATCCCAACTATCAGATAATTCTGCGACTTCAGGCAACTCAGTCGTGCTTTCAACTTGTACAAGTTCAAAAGGCTATACCTGCAAATTGGTGTTGCATCAAGACGAAGAGAAAAAGGAAATGAATAAGCTTATAGATTTTGGTAGGAAAGCGTTGTTCTACGTTAGGGTCCTCTCTGGCTATGAAGAACGTCGGATTCGATCTTATCGCTTACAGCTTCAGCAGCGCCTTCAGCAGGTGCTGTTTTATTTTCTATTTTATTTGTGTTGTTAATCATCTGTGCTATATTTTCAATTCTAGGTTCAATTTTTTAGCCAGAAAAAGTTAATTTTCTGGAGGAAATTTCGTAAAATAGTGGGACATGAAGGAATTCCTTTGGATTGCTTAGGGCTTGTAGATACTATTCTGTGAGGCGATGAAAAATAGAAGATGCTTACTGGTCATCTAAAATCCTGACCCCGGAAATCAAAATTAAAGGAGAAAGAAGCAACACATTTGGCTAATTGGCCTTCAAAATGCATAAATTGTTCATAATTGCGTGTCTTTTATCACCGGTATTGTGCTTACAGCGCATTTTGTGAGGATGTTTTGTGTGAACTGCATTCTGTACAATGAGGAGCTTTAACTGATAATTTTTTTCAGTTGGAACTTAAGTGATTGATTTCATATCAAACGTCCAACTGGGCATGGGACAAAATGCACATTTCAAAGTGATGTCTATTGTTAAAATATAGTATGGTGACTATTTGAAGGCAAATTACTCTTCCTTATAGGTTGCGTGGTATCAATCTTGATATTTTGATTTGTCTGTCTCTATGTGGCTTTCCACGATCAACTTAAAGTCTTTAAGCATAATTGATACTGAAGGACTTATCAACTTAGTGAAACAAACTCATCTATTTCTATGTGGCAATTTGACTTTTTATTACGAGAGCAAACTGCATATTGAGTTCTTCATTCTCTGTGCGCCGAGCAACCCAATCAGCTCGAGAGACAAGGGAAGAGTAAAGAAAAGAAAAGGGAAAACACAGGCCCTTCGCTCTTTGTAGATCCTTGAACCAAGTTATCATATCTTGTATTCAGATAGATTAGAAGGATTTTTTGTTTTGAATATTTAATAACATTATTCGATAAATCTCGTTTGCTTCCTGCGGATTGTGTTTCTGCTAGTCTTTTTCAAACTAGCAATTCTAGCTCAAATATTTGGCACTTAGAAGAGGCTAGTCTTGTGGTTCTGAATTGCACCAGTCTGCTCTTCTATTAGTTCTTTTAGCCGTAAAAGGTCAAATTTATGCATTAGGCTACTGGATCGCTTAGCCATGCTTACACGTGCTGCTTATATGTCCCTGGTTGTAAAATATATGGATTCAAGAAGTCTTTGAATGGAAATTGAATGGTAAAGAGAGAAACAACTCAAGCAAAGAGAATAATTAAAATGAAGATCCAGTCTTCTTCAGGAGTCAGCTGAGAATGTGTTCACCGCATCGGAAAATCATGGTTATGTGAATGTGTTCCCCAAGTATATCTTTTCAGGATTTTGTGAAATATGTGCTTTTGTAAATCAATGTAGAGATTTTGCAGATTACTTAAGTTGCTTTCCACCCGAATTCATGACAATGTTGCAGTGTTCTGAAAACATCACAAGATTTTGACTCCATCTTTTTTAAACATATTAACTGATTCTTTTAGTGTTTGTATGCTTGTATGAATATGTTCGCCAAGTTAGTTGGTTTATTTTTCCTGCTTTGAGTACATGTAGGGACTTGCTCAAATAGCTCACGTATTTTTCCAGAACCTGTAAGGACTTCTCAGTTGGCTGAAATGCATGATATGGTTTTGACTTTAGGATTTAGTGTGCTCATCCTATTCTAAACTCTAGCATAGTTGTGATATGTGTATTTCTCTAAATGCTTTCCTTATTTGTACAGTCTTTGCGTTCTTTAAAAAGTTCAAAAAAGAAAAGAAAAAGGAAGAATCTAGAAAGAAAAAGGTCTTTCTTTTCATGTATCTCTATTTACCATTTTTGTTGTATGCTTGAAAGAATAGGCACAAGAGAAGAAAGAATCTCTGAAGAAGGTCCCCGAACAAATTATTTTATCAGAAATAAGGCGGATGGTTGAGGACATGCAAGCAATGAACAAGAAGCTAGAGGAAACTGTGAGTAATCTGTCAGCTTTCAACTGATGGGTTTTTTTTACTGTCATGATTATCATTGTTGGATGGATGTAGTTATTCCAGTTATTTGTTTACATTAATTCACTAGCCTTACAGCCGGCTAAGTTGTCATGGATCAGTTTTGTTTCTGCTCCCCGGCTTCCTCTTTATTTTTATCTATATATCTTAAATTGCTTTATGACACACTCTTTTTTGAATTTGGAATATGATGGAATAAAGCAAAAAGAGTCACTAAATTAGTTGCGCTTCTTATATTGTGAAGTAGCAGTTGATCTACATATATTGACGCAATTTTCATTATGGGTCATTGGAAAACATCTATGTGTTATAATAACACTTGGGTATGGTTGCATACATCCAACCCTGCATACCTCGCCATAAACAGGAGCCACTAAGGCAATGGGGTATTGTTGTGTGGTATACATCTTACATTGCATTGCTTGGTGATCTGTCGCTGTTGATGAAACCGGTGGTCAAAATTTGCATGCAGGAGTCGGCCATTAATGATTATTTCAAGCCACTTGACAAGGAAGCGGAAGCCATAATGAAAATGCAGCTAGAAGGGGAAGAGAGAACAATGAAAGAGATGATAAAGACCATGCAGGCGCAGGCTTTTTCGGAGAAAGCTGAAGCAGAAAAGGTTACCCCTTCACTGAACACAAATGTGATGGATCAAATGCAAGAGGAAGTATTACCCCCTCCAATGCGTGTGGAATCTAGATGATTTTCTTTACATTCTTCGCGAATCTCGATACAAGACCCAGGTTAGAGCGCTTGGCTCTTGTCCTACTTAATTTATGCTTGGATCAATCTTACAAGATCTTTGTCGAATTAGAGATAAAGACAGACAGGAAGAAGAGTTGTTGTGAGCAAGAACACCCTGGTGTTATTTTATACGCATTAAAGAACGCCATCGCTTCTGTTCGACTGGAATAATTTTGCTTCTTTATGATACAATTAGTAAGTAGATTTGTATCAGTTATGGTGAATACGATCGAAGATGGGATGTGATAGGCATTTAGTCCATTTGTCTACATGTCCTTTCACCTGTTACATTGAGTAATTTCAATGGATACCTGAAGATATATTCATGAGGGCGGGTCTTGTAGCAAATGGTAAGGTTGCTGCTTTGTGACCTTGATGTCATGTGTTTGGAGAAATAGTTTTTTACATAAAGTGTAGTGTAAGGAAGCGTAAATCAGATATATTCATAATAATAGATACATAAATCAGATGTTGTCGTCTATATTAATTTCACTGAATCTGGAAACTTCTAACATATTAAATTTTCGAGATACAATTGCGCTGAGTTGAGTTAAAATCAAGAATGGGAAAATGCGTCGTTTTCGAAAGAGCAACACAAGGGCAAGTCTATAGTTGTCATAATACGAAACATGAATCATCATCATCCGGACCCAGTATATACCAAAGACAGCAAAAGCTATCGTTAGTGTCTGGAGCAGGTAAGTGGTAGGCAGACAATACCTCTATCCCAAAGGATAGAGAGTCTGCTTCCAGTGAGACCCCCGGCTCTATATGTACATGCATAAATGACATGATAATATAGATATGTTGTGCTAGTGTGTTAGTGAGGAAATTCAAGAAATACAAATAAATGACTTTCGATATTAAAAAACACATCATGTGTATATGTACATGTAATGTAAAACAACGGTATAACATACGCAACCAAGTGGAAAGTCAATCTAAAGCGTAGATAGTGTCTACGCCTATCTATGTCCCTAAATATACTCTAAAGTGTCTCTATATATGACCTATACCTCGTTAACCTTAATCTTATGTCTCCATGACCTCCTATCCTGGATCATGTCCTCAGAGAGGTGCAAATCTAGTAGGTCGTGCCTTATCTGCTCATCCCAAGTCAGTTTGGGTCTGCCT
Organism: Eustoma russellianum; assembly: GCA_036186865.1. NCBI lineage: Eukaryota > Viridiplantae > Streptophyta > Magnoliopsida > Gentianales > Gentianaceae > Eustoma > Eustoma russellianum. The sequence goes on along the minus strand of AP025061.1, from coordinate 5,111,645 downwards.
TTACTTATGTTCCTTTTTACAATGAGGATTTCAATTGCTCTGACCGACGCCGTTGTCTGTCTCCGCTTGACATGCTCAAACCATCTCATTATGTCATCCCTTATCTTATTTTCCTTTTTTTTTTTGGTAAACCAGTTTATTAGCTTGAAAGGGTATTTGGAGTTATATACATGCGAATATATTTGTAATTTACTACTTGTATAAGGTAACATGCACGTCTTTCGGCTTTAAGACAATTGACAAACAGCATTCAAAGTCAAATCGTAAAACTATTTTATACATTTTCTTTATAGAATTTAGTAATAAATGGTGCGAAAGATCATTGTGACAAATTATTATGTTGAATATTTTTAGGATTTGATCTTAATTAATGTTTGACTAGTTACCTACATTCATCAACTGTGATAATATTTTTGAGACAAAAAAAAAATCTTTTTTTAATGAGAAGTTACCTAGTAATAAAATTAAATAAAGTACGTTCCAATCAAAAACATGAATGCACTTCTTAATGTGTACTGTTTACATAACTTCACTTCCTTGAAACTAGCTCAGTTTGTATTGGATTTCAATTAGAATAAATATTCCTTAATGTATATCAACTAGTATTCTTGGTCACTATCAAAAACAATCTAACACACAAGGAGATGTTGGCCTTAAGTTACAAAAAGATACTTTCAATCAAAAGGTGAAATCCTTCACCTTTGGGGCCTCTACCATCCCAACCCCAATGAGCATGTGTGGAGAATGCAAATCAGGAGCCCAGTAGTTTCTTATATTGGGTGAGATCTTACGCAGTTACCCACACAAGGTGTTCTCCTACAAACCAGGCGTTCGGCCTAACAGCAGATGAACACCACACTGTGCGTATCTCTGGAATCGAACTATTGACTTTTCAGAGTAAATCACAACCCGAGTACCAACCAAGCCTTATTCAGTTGATTACTGTGGCCCCAAAAAGAAGGGGGGGGGGGGTTGAGATAACCAAGAAGAGAGTCCGACTCATTTTCACTTGTTTTATATATAAGGTGCTTTCTCATTTGCTCTGATTCATGCATATGGTTCGGTTGTATATATCAATCAATTATATTCTAACGATGATAAAAGCTATCGTTAAGGTCTGGGAAGAATGAGCGGCAGGCAACCAAAAGATCGAGAATTTGCTTCCAGTGAGATCCACGGCTCTATATGTACCTGCATAAATGACACAATATTAGGGATATAATGTGCTAGTATGTTAGTGAGGGAATTCAGTACACACAAATATGTAGTTTCTGTTATTAAAATAGCCATAAATCTAGTGCACCCACACGAGAAAGGAGAGTAGAATAGTGAATTCTGATAGATATTTTTTTAGGTATAAGAAACATTGTTATGGTTGATTTTTTTCGTAGTTCATTTAAAAAAATCAACTATGAATAAATTCGTATAACAAAGAGAGTAAAAAATAATGACGTTTATCATAAAGTCCGATTCGAAATCACATAGATTGATATGTCTGATTAAAATTCTCAGGTTAAAGAAACGTAGAGGTCGTGTAGCTTTTCTGTCTTTTCTTAGATTCTTACCCTATATCAAATGGTTGGGATCTCCTCACCCCACTTTTCTCATCCTCTTTGTGACCACGCGACACATGGCAGCAAGGGGTAGTGAGGCTAGATGAGGGTCACCTACATCTAGCCTCACCACTCCCCCTTGCTGCCACGTGTCGCGCGGTCACGCGTCACCGCACCCCCCTTACGGTGAGGAGATCCTATCCCATCACCATCGACCATATCTAGATCATATCTAGGTCTTCTCTTCTTTCTAGCCCTCTTCACCAAGCTTCAGCCTTAGAGAAGGGGATAAGATCCCCTCACCGCAAGGAGGTGCGGTGACGCATGACCGCGCGACACGTGGCAGCAAAAGAACATGGTGAGGGTAGATGAGGTGACTCTCATCTAGCCTCACCACCTTTTCCTTGCTGCCACGTGTCGCGTGGTCACAAAAGAGATGAAGAAAGTGGGGGTGAGGAGATCCAAACCCTAGAGAATGGTGGGGATGAGTTGCTCAGAAAGCTGCATTCTTTGGGTTAATTATCATTTATATACCAGATGCTTAGCACAATAATAACAAAAATGTGAGATTACGTAACACAAGTTTTGAATAAATTATTAGGATGAGTCTGTTGTAAGATGTATTTTAGGTGTTGGCATTACAAAAGTTTTTTGAGGTAAAGCATGTTAACTTAAGATGTAAGTAGAGTTCACATATATTTTCTCCCATCTGCATCCACTCAAAAATTATGCATATCCGTTTGATCTCACGGAAAAAAAAAATGCTAAAACCAATAACAATTAAACGATTTTGTGTGATCCATGATTATTCGACACCTTGTTACTTAATTTTTTAAGATACAATGGGATATCTCATGGCAAAATCAAGAAACTAAGTGTAAGTCTCCCAAGGCGTAGTATATATGTTATTCGATGGATAGAGTACCTCCAAGGTTGTTGGTTCGAACATTGACAGCCGTAATGTGGATGTTTCGGTTCTATCGTCAGTTCTTTATACTGGAGCAGATTTGGCCTCAGACATCTTGTAGGCACCAAGTCCTGGGTCTTTCACCTAGAAGACCTATGAGTGACCTGATTTATATCATCTACAAAGTTGTTTGAGGTTAGAATGGTAGGGACTCTCATAATCAAGATATGACCTTTTGTATTAAATTAAGTGTAAGATACGTTAGAGTTTGAAAAGTAAAAGAAGAAAAGGAAGCCCTCATGGCATGACACAGTTGGTAATTGGAGTTGGCAAATTGCTCCAAGAAATGTGGCATGTTCAAACCGGATCACACGCAGAGTGGAAGCAACACTGCTATCTAGGTCTGAATAGTCAAAGGCCTGAATCTGTCCCAATTTGGTGCATGATTACAGGTTTGGTTTGTAGCGGGTTTCTTTTGTGGGTTCTGGCAACACATCACCAATCTAGGAGGTGGCTGAGCTCTTGGTTTGTATTTTCCATAAAGCACTATAGGGTTGGAACAGTAAAAGCCTCCGGAGCTAAGAATTTGACTTTTGCTCCAAGAAAGAAGAAAGTGACTATGTATTACGTCAGTAGCAGATACTAAAAACTCTATAACTTATAAGTGCAGTAAAGAAAAGTTTTAAATGCACATATTGCATTTAAAACATATTAAAACAAATGTGGGACTCATTAGAGTCGGGGTCTTACTGGAAGCAGACTCTCTATATTTCGGGACATAGGTATCGTCTGCCTACCACTTACCCTCCCCAGACCCTAACGATAGCTTTTGCTGTCAATGGGATATACTGGTTACGGATGATGATGATGTATGACTCATGTAGCAAGAATATTTATTCTGACAAATCACATATAATTAGTGTAATAAGAATTATGAAATGGACTTTAGCATTAGCTATTTCTTTTAAGGCTTACAATCTTGGCATCATCTTAGACACCCTTCCAAATGTATATATCTTTGAGCAGTTGATATCCCCATCAGCACCCACCCAATTCAGCCACCATTATTTCCTCTGTTTTTATTTTAATTAATCCCTCAGACATATAATCTTTTGACATCACCGAGTTTATCCCTTCCAACCAAAAAAAAGTAGTTTCATGATTTAATAATTTATCCAATTGCATAAATGTCATTACATTTACAGAAATGAAGCAATGGACATGAATCAGCAAAAAAAAAAAAAAAAAAGGTAAAGCTTAGTCACAAATGACGCACTTTTGCACTTCATTATTGTAGGCGTAGATTATTATTTTTAAATAATGGGTCCATTTTTTCTTAGAGCAAATCTCAATGCGAGTACCAATTAGACTATATCCGTGAGGTATGTGTACATTTTTTCTGATGTCGAAACATGTATATATAATGCTTCCTTTTAGCTTTTAGTTTTCTCTATCCCCCACCCCCTCTCCTATAGCTCTGTGGACAAGAAAAATGTTAAAAAAGTCAACTACCAATGTTATGAGGGTGTAAAGGATATTGACTGGCCTAGTTATAGTTATTTGATTTTTTTACTGTTAAAGTATTAGCTGTTTATAATTGTTATTTGTTACTAGTTATATGAGAGTATAATTAGAATTGGCATTTTTAGTACTCTTTTCATCTCAAAACTATTGTTCTAGTTTGGTTTGAACATATTTCAATTTCGATATATGCTCATACAATGTTTTTAAAACAGAAGAAAGTAGTATTGTTTTGGTTTATTTTCTTTCTTCTACTTCTTTTTCCTTGTTGCGAAGTTGTAGTACATCCATCCCAAAATATATGTCTATTTTAATTTTTCAACATAGTGTAATTTATACTATGTTACAAAATGAAAATGGAATTTAAGATGGAAGGAACATTTCCTTCAGTAACACACTAGCACACCATATCTCTATTGTGTTATCTATGCATGTACATATAGAGCTGATGGTCTTATTGGAAGCAAACTCTCTATCTTTTGGGATGGAAGTATTGTTTGCATGCCCCTTATCCTCTTCAGACCATAATCATAGCTTTTGATGTCGTTAGAATATACCGAGTACGGTTGTTTATTTTATAGTTTTGTTATGTCAGAAGGGATGTGTTTTGTGCTGAAAGAATGGTCTAAGGAACGCTTGTCAATATGGAATTCTTGAGTCTAAAATTTCAAATATGAGGACTTTGTTTTTCGCAAGCATCAAAACTGTTTAAGTACTGAATTCATAATAAAAATGTCCAAATATAGGTACTGAATCCATTACAATGTTTGATAATATGTTAATTCATTAACATATTTCGTTGCGTACATATTTTTATGTTTGATGCAATTTTCATTATGGGTCATCGGGAAACAACTTCTGTGTGTTTCTAACACATGGTAAATTGCGTACATCTGACTCCGTATACGCCGTCATAGACGGGAGACTTTAAGACAATGGATGATGTTTTTGTTGTTAATTCAAAAACCTAGAGATTATTAAATGCTCTCATCTTTCTTCTCTTTCTAGTGTCACATGCTAAAAAATCGACAATACCATTGTCAATTGTAATATAAACTCATGTGAATTTTACACACTGTAAAATATAAATTTGACTTAGAGTTCAAAAAAATAAAAAACTAAAAAATCGAAACAATCTTTAAAAGAACACATGAAAGATGGAAGTTTTTAAAACAAAAGAGAGGAGAAAATTCTCTCTGGAGAAATATTGTGTTGTAACCAACATGGTTGGCGTGGTGGTTCAGCACCTCGTCCTTTAAGCATGTGGTTGGAGGTTCGATGTCCGCTCATGTGAATAGAGCAAACCATTTGGCCAGTCCCCTACCACTTCGTGTGCTGGCCGCAGAGACGAAAGATTAGTCTTCTGGCTTTCGGCTGGAAGTATACCTCGAACAACCCATTAAAAAAAATATTGTGTTGTAGCAAATGTCGTATCCCTAATTTCTCTAATTGTCTTTTTTTGATTTTTCAATTTGCAATTTGACTAAGACTATTTTCCATGTTCCCCGTGTTGATTTGTCTGTATTGGCGAAAAAAATCAAATACAAGAGATTCTTGGGTCATGATTGGACTATCGAACAAGACTAAGAAGACGAGGAAAACAATCGGCATTAAATACAACAACTATACCTCAGTATATCCCAACGACAACATACGGCTAGAGTTTGGAGAATCGGCATTAAATAGAAAATGTGAAAACATAACTAACATATAGTGTTTAGACATAAGTGATATTTTTACATATTAGGTTTATAACATAGACCTATATCAATTTATTCAATAAATCAAATGGCAAAATTGATTTTCAAACACATCAGTGTTTAACAACTTCTCAAAATATTTAAATTAAATGCCTATTTTACTTACTCGAATATGCCCCTATGACTAGTTTTTTTTAGTGCATTTAAATTGGCATATCTATGTATAAAAGGATTTTTGACAAAATTTTATATTTTCTAACTTTCACTTCTATTGCACCCTCATTTAATTTGTTAAGGTAGTTATTTACATATTTACATCTAGGGAGTTTGTACTTTAACTTAGAGATTCTAATCCAGTCTGTCACGTCTACTATTCCTTTTTATGTTATGCAAAACCTCACTACTCCCCGTTGTGACAGTAAATCAATTGGAGCGTCTCAACAAGAAGTTCTTTTGGGGAGATTTCAGCGATACAAGAAAGCTGCACACAGTTGCTTGACACCAAGTATGTAAACCTACAGGAGCGGGTGGCACAAGGATAAAGCGCATGCGACAAATAAATCTAGCTTTGCTTGCGAAATTAACATGGAGATTAATTCAAGGGGAAAATGCCTTATGGGTTAGAATTCTGTCGGCTAAATATGGCAGGGATACTAGAGCTCATTGGAAGGACTGTACTCACACATGGCGTAGTATCATCTTAGCGATTCCATTGATTGCCTAAGGTATGTACATTAAACATGCGTAGTATCATCTTAGCGATTCCATTGATTGCCTAAGGTATGTACATTAAACATGCTGGCATTTCATTTGATGGAATACAACAATTCGAATTAATTTGGAAATGCACCAGCAGTAGTAAATTTACAGTGGCGTCAGCATATCTGATGCAGTTATCGAAAGAAGACAGGATTGAATGCAAGTTCTGAAGGGATGTTTGGAAGCTTAGAGGCCCACAACGCAATAACCTATTGTTGTGGGAGGCACGGTTAGACCGATTGCCAACGGGTGATCTACTACACTCCCGTCATCTTCAAGATACGCTGATGTGCGGGGTATGTAACCAAAATAGGGATGGTTGCATACATGCTTTGAGGGATTGCATTGCTGCAAAGAAATTATGGAAACAGATGATACTTTCCCAACATAGGAGGACTTTCTTTGGTGACTCTCTGGATGTTACTAGGTGGATTGATGTTAACTTAAAAGGAGGGGCGATGGATAGTACATCACAGGCCGATTGGGCCTATGTTTTTCGGGAAGCTATTGCGACAATCTAGATTTGGAGGAACAAAAAGTTATACGTTTGTGCAGCCGGGAGAGTACAACACGATACGTCACATTTTTGAACGAGCTCGTAATATTAGATTAATATGGGATCAACTAGTTCAAATTGATAGTGCTATATAAATACTATAGTGGAGTTATAATGTAATGTTTTACAAAGTTGATGCAATATATTGATCCCTTTCTTTAAAAAAAAAGGAGATATTAGAGAATGTTTCTCCACTTTAGCTAATTCTTACCTACAAGTGCTAATTCTTAATCCGGAGAAATTTTAAATATTCTAGCACTAAGTATGATTATTCATGTCTTAACCGTCCCATCTTTTTTATTATACCATACTTCGTAGATATGTGTCCCAGATAGATTACAATTTTTTTATGGATCATGCCACATTATGTGGAATCTTACCTCATATGAAGAGATATTGTCCCAGAATAGTTTAAACATATGACCTCTTAGTCACGGGCCTTATCATTACCATTGGAATAGTACCTCATTGGCTTAATCGTCCCATTTTGGTGGTAGTTCTTTAGGAGTATGATAGTCTTTTTGTAAGTTAATGGAGCTTTAAGTAATTTCGACATAGAATATGTATCGATTAGCTTAACGCGGCGTTTTGTTCGTAGTTGGATATCAGAATTAGAATTTGTTCGTAGTTGGATATCAGAATCAGAATCGGAATAGGTATGAAATGATATGAGTTTGGATTATATGAGTTTGGACGTAAAAGTAATAGTTGTTTGGTATTTAAGTGGGAATGGGTATGATAGACATTGATGGTGTTTGAAACGTATCAGAACTGAAATGAGTATAGAATGTGGACGGACGAAAAAATTTGACCGGCCGGAATGGTGACCGGCCATACTCCCATTCTCCCATATTGATAGACGAGGGGACTAGTATATCATAAAAAACGATATCCGTTATCAAATACTTGGATATCAAACCGAAATTCATACCCTCATTTCTCTAAACAAACAACTTTTATAGTTTTGGATTCTTCCAAACTCATACACTTAAAAGGAACCCCAACCAAACACCCCTAAATCTGTATTTTGTATTTTTAGTCATTTGTTTGGGCTTTTGTTAATTGGGTTCTACAAGAGTTTTCTGTCCTCTCCGTAATATTTGTTCTCACTTTTGTTGCGGACTTGGGACCAAACCACATAAACTTTGAGTCTCGTCTCTGTTATTATTTATTTTATTGTATCTATTATTGTCCTTAAGGGTTATAAACCTAGTTTGTTCTCCAATAGTAACGATCAAATCCATTGCATATTGACACGTATAGGTTCCTTCAATACTACATTAAATTCCTCCACTAGTACACTAGCACATCATATTCCTGTTATTGTGTCATCTATGCAGGCATCTATATAGACGGAGGTCTCACTGGAAACAAACTTTCTATCCAACTCTCTATCCCTTAGGATGGAGGTATTGTTTGTTTGCCTCTCACCCTCTTTAGACCCTAGCGATAATTTTTACTATCGTTGTAATATACTAGGTATGGTGGTGGTTGTTGTATTGACACGCATAACTTATTAAAATTATATATTTATTTCATTTCTAATAATCAACTAACTTAATGTTTGAGAGCTACCAAGTGGACATAATGGTTAAATCCATGGCAATTAAACTCAAAACATGAGACATGCTTGAAATTAAACAATCATGACAAAAGGTTGTTACTGATAGTGAGTAGGAAGGCAAATGAAGTAGCCTAGTGGTTCCAAATTTTCTGAACTGCAACCCCATTACTTAATATGTTTTTTTTTTTTTGGGATAATAAATTCATGACCTAACTTGGTCCGGTTTCAGCATTGTCCATTAACATCCAAATGCCTACAACTTATTTCTTCTTTTCCCAAATCTTAGCCTTTTCATGAGTATCTACGTTTTCAAGTTATCCCTACGTTTGACTCCAAAACGAAAAGGAACCTCTATTAATTTTCCCCCCACTCTTTCTCTCTCTGAGATGTACTTTTGTTGGCAAAGGATGAACCCCAACCCAAAGGGTCCCTATTGCCCCAGTCCCAAGGAGCTGCGTCGAGGATGTAAATCAGGAGTCCAACGGCCTCCTCTTAGATTGGGTAAGATCTTACACAGTTACCCACACAAGACGTCCCCTCACAAACCAGGCCTTTGACATGGCAGCAAAGGAACACTCACATGTGCGCGTCCCTGGATTCGAACTCATGATCTCTTGTTGGCAATCCTCAACCCGAGTACCAACTGGACTATGTCCTAGGGCTCTGATATGTACTTTCGTTAGCTTTAACATATCCCCCCCCCCCCCACACACACACAAACAACTAGTAAGATTGATGCTTCGTGACTACGAGACCACGAATTCGAGCCGCGGAAACAAATTCTTGCATAAAGTATAGGGTAAGGGTATGTACATGCCACATGTTTGAGCCAGAAAGAGCCTCTTACACAAAATGTAGAGTAAGACTGTATACATCAGACCGCAAAGTGATCCGGCCACTCCTTAATGTACTAGGAGCGCCTTTTAGTGGGAGGTAACAATATATAAATCCATTCACTAAAGAAGATTCAGAATATTTTGTCAAATACATTTGGCATCTATAATAAGGAAGGTATCGTTTCGCTGTCTGTCACACTGCTCAGATTCTAGAGTATCTATTGCTGTCGTTGGGTACTGAGTATGTTTGTTGTTGTAATAAGGAAGGTCTTCTTTCGTATTATTTCCCAACTGTCACTTTAGGGTTTTCGATTCTTTTATCTTTCGCAAATTTGTATTGATTTTCGTTTCAATTTTTCTACACAAAAGACTCAAAGTAGAGCAAACTTGTAATTTCGGTTTTAGATTACAAAAAGCGTCAAGGCAGGTCTACCTAAATTTTATAGTTAAAGAACTACAAATGAAAGATTAGGCACTTCAAAGAAGGTGCTTGTTTTGCATGCCTTTATCTCTATCTCATACAATGATAAAAGCTTACAATCTTATAATAATCGGACAAAATATATAAAAGTGTGTAATATGTGATTCAAATTTCTACCAAAGAAACTTTTAATTTAAAAAAGTTATCGGTGTTATAAACTTAAGTAACATAATATGGAAAATATTGAAGACAAAAGTAAACAAGAGAGGAAGAAGATTTTCTTCACTATTCAAAGTTATATTTCATACAAGGAGGGATGTTCTATATATAGGACTTGGGAGATAAGAATCATTGAATAGGGTAATGCCCTTTGGGGTTCTCAATGTATAGGGCATTACAAAAGGTTACATTGGACATCCATCTTACATTTTTCCATAACACTCCCCCTTGGATGTCCAATCTTTATAGAATATGCCTCGTTAAAACCTTGCCAAGAAAAACCCAGTGGGATAAAAACTTGGACGAAGGAAAAAGAGTACATATTCATAATAATTGGTTTGTGTGATACACTGCCTCCTTAAAACCTTGCCAAGAAAAACCCAGTGGGATAAAAACTTGGACGAAGGAAAAAGAGTACAGTGTGTATGTAGTAATCACACTCCCCCTGATGCTGGCAAGAGATCTTTGAGTCAACGCATTCCAATGTTGTAGGCCATCTCTAAAAATAATTGTTGGTAGTGCCTTAGTGAACGAGCCGACAACCTTCGGACTTGATTGTAATTGTTGTATATCAATGTCGTCATTCTTCTCAAGATCATACGTTAATGCTTCATTCTTCGTTGATGTAGCCATTTTCAAATTTGAACAACACATCTACCATTATTCTCGAACAATGTTGCCGGCATATTTGATATGGTGAATCATCAATCTCAATCAAATGTGTTCATAGCTTGCTTCATGCAACCCCAAAATCTTATAATGATGAAGAGATGGTTGCTATTGTTTGTTTCACTCATCTCCATAATATGGCCGCACCAAAACATATCTATTCTGTGGTATTTCCTTATGCGAGTCAGATAGATAGTCAGCATCAACACAAACCACTAATTGTACACAAACCACTAATTGTGTTTCCACCTTCCTTGAGTAGTATAAACACCCCTATGGTGTTCCAAGAAGATAAAAATATGTTTGACATTATCCCAATGTCTTCGTGTTGGTGTTGAGCTATACTTTGCCAATAAATTCACTGAAGATGCTGTATATGGTATTGAAATTCACAAGATACCTTAGAACACCAACAACACTAAGATATGGTACTTTGGAACCAAATAATTCTTCGTTATTTTCTGGTGGTCGAAATGAGTATTTCTTTATATCTACTGATGATACCACGCTACGACTACTCAAGGCTCGATCTGCAGGCCGAAAAAAAATTTGATCTTCTCAAAGTTTTTCATCTCAAATTCTTTCATAAGATAATTAGCGGTTTTAATGAGCTCTTCAGGAGTTCCAACAAGACTGAAATCATCAACATATACCGTAATTATAGAGAATCAACTATCAGATCTCTTGATAAATACACAAGGACAAATTGGATTATTTACATATCCTTCTTTAACCAGGTACTCACTATGCGATTATACCACATTCTGCCAGATTGTTTCAATCCATACAAGGATCTTTGTAATTTGATTGAGTATAATCCATGCGTCCTTTGATTATATGCTTCTGGCAATTTAAATCCTTCTGGGATTTTCATATAAATATCATTATTTAATGATCCATATAAATATGCGGTAACCACGTCCATTAACCGCATATCAAGGGTTTTAGTTACTGCTAGGCTGATTAGGGTTTTAGTTACTGCTAGGCTGATTAGGTATCATAATGCTATGGTATCAATAACCGGGGAATATGTTTCACCATAATCAAGCCCAGGTCTTTGGGAAAAACCTTGCGCAACAAGACGTGCTTGTATCGCACAACCTTATTTTTCTCGTTGCGTTTTCGTACAAAACCCCATTTGTATCTAATATGTTTGATCCCTTCAGGGGTTTGACTGCAGGTCAAATAATTTGCGAATGTGACTTTTCCTTCAAGGGTTTTGGACAACATGTCCAACTGCTTTGCGACTTTCCCTTCAGGGGTTTGGATTGCATATTTCTATTTTGGCCAATGATTTATGTGTCGACACTTTTCAGTTAACATTGGTTCAGGATCCTGATTCATAATTTCATATGCAATCCCTTAATGAAAACATAATCAATAATGATTATTTGTCTATCCCAATTTTCTCTTGTACTTACATAATTCAAATAGATCTCTTCAAAATTTTGGTCACTTCTTCTTCAGGAGCAACTTGTTTATCAATTTCAGACTGATCAGTTTTGATTTCTATAGCGCTTTCAAGTTGTGAACTTCTTTTCTCTTCTGGAGTATGCTCTTCTAGAGCATTAACTTGTACCCTTATTTTTCGAGGGTTTTTATCTTTTGCACCAACCAGGCACCCACGTTTTAGACTTGCTTTTGGTATACCATTATCATGTCCTTCAGAGACATCAAGTCGAATCAGCGTGTTCAGCGCCAAAACGTGGGATTTTGTTATCATTTTACTTCTTGCTCGCATTGATTTGTTCGTGTGTTAGGGTGAGATAGTAAAGGAACGTTCCATGTAATTTCACGCTGTTCTTCAGGAAACGGTACTGTCTCTCCCCCTAATGGCGGGAAAACTAATCGCCAAATCAATGCATATGCATGCATAATTGCATGTCCCCAAGCTCATGTTTGTAAAGTGGTCCTCAAAATCAAACGTCTAGCAATCAATTGAAAACGCTTAATAAATGACACTGCTGGGCCATCTTAAGTGTGCACACTTGCAACTGAATGCTAAACATCAATCTTAAGACATACAACAATTAGTAAAAGTATTTGAAGAATGCATGCTCCAAAGTATATAAAATGAGCAAGAAGCTTGGCAAAAGCTATTATTCTCCGCGGGAGAAAACTCACATGATCGACACACACAATCACGAGATAATATATTCTTTTTGTTCATGAAAGAGTTTCTAGAAACTTCTGGTTCTTTAAAGATTACTCATGTGAGTGTTGTACAAGTACGTATCATTATTCTTTCTGGGTGACCAAGTCGATTATACTCAATCAAATTACAAAGATCCTTGTATGGATTGAAACAATCTGGCAGAATGTGGTATAATCGCATTAGTGAGTACCTGGTTAAAGAAGGATATGTAAATAATCCAATTTGTCCTTGTGTATTTATCAAGAGATCTGATAGTTGATTCTCTATAATTGCGGTATATGTTGATGATTTCAGTCTTGTTGGAACTCCTGAAGAGCTCATTAAAACCGCTAATTATCTTATGAAAGAATTTGAGATGAAAAACTTTGAGAAGATCAAATTTTTTTTCAGCCTGCAGATCGAGCCTTGAGTAGTCGTAGCGTGGTATCATCAGTAGATATAAAGAAATACTCATTTCGACCACCAGAAAATAACGAAGAATTATTTGGTTCCAAAGTACCATATCTTAGTGTTGTTGGTGTTCTAAGGTATCTTGTGAATTTCAATACCATATATAGCATCTTCAGTGAATTTATTGGCAAAGTATAGCTCAACACCAACACGAAGACATTGGGATAATGTCAAACATATTTTTATCTTCTTGGAACACCATAGGGGTGTTTATACTACTCAAGGAAGGTGGAAACACAATTAGTGGTTTGTGTACAATTCGTGGTTTGTGTTGATGCTGACTATCTATCTGACTCGCATAAGGAAATACCACAGAATAGATATGTTTTGGTGCGGCCATATTATGGAGATGAGTGAAACAAACAATAGCAACCATCTCTTCATCATTATAAGATTTTGGGGTTGCATGAAGCAAGCTATGAACACATTTGATTGAGATTGATGATTCAGCATATCAAATATGCCGGCAACATTGTTCGAGAATAATGGTAGATGTGTTGTTCAAATTTGAAAATGGCTACATCAACGAAGAATGAAGCATTAACGTATGATCTTGAGAAGAATGACGACATTGATATACAACAATTACAATCAAGTCCGAAGGTTGTCGACTCGTTCACTAAGGCACTACCAACAATTATTTTTAGAGATGGCCTACAACATTGGAATGCGTTGACTCAAAGATCTCTTGCCAGCATCAGGGGGAGTGTGATTACTACATACACATTGTACTCTCCATGCTTTGATCATGACAGTTATTTATGCTTCGGGCATAACAATAATCCATGCTTTGGTCATGCTAACAATTCATGCTTCGGGCATGAAACTTATTCATGCGTCGGGTATATCAATAATTTATGCTTTAGGTATCATAATTGTTCATTCTTCGGATATGAAAACAATCCATGCTTCAGGCATGTTAACAATTCATGCTTCGGGCAAGATAAAAGTTTATCCCTATGGCTGCAAGCCATATATCATTTTTGTTTATCTTCAAAATAAATCTAGACTTCAGGCTAGATTAGTTCTTTTATAAATATTTCGAATATAAGATAGAAATATGTAACAATAGAAACGCAAAAATGAACGAATCATAATTCTGAAAAAAATTTCAGCAGAAAACTCAGTCTCGGAAAGTACCTTTTCGGCCCAACATAGAAGTCTTCAAAACACATCTCCACCGTTCAAAACATACCTTTATGTGTTAAGAATAATCTGACAAAATTTGGTGATAATCCAACGATGGATGACTAATAAAATTCAGTTTTCTCAGAACTGCGCATGCCTGCCAGAAGGTAGGACACTATATTTTTTTTCGGAGTCACTCGACAAGCAGCTTGAGAGGTAGAATCATCACCATACTGCCTGAGAAATGAAAAGCAACTGCCGTGTGTTTGAGGTGACTCAAATTCCTTGTCTATGTTCACTGCTGGAGCGTACTTTTCAGTGTATGTCTGCTCCTTATTTATTAGGAAATAAACTCTAGCATCAACATTAGAATGATCATGCCATGACTTTATACTAGTCTCAATCATCTCAACAAGAAAGGAGAACAGTTCTTTCCACTTCTCTTCTGCTTCATATTTTCGAGACAATTAAGATTTTCTAAAACAATTGATAGAGTCGTCGTGCTGATAACGTGTTATAAACTTAAGTAACATAATATGGAAAATATTGAAGACAAAAGTAAACAAGAGAGGAAGAAGATTTTCTTCACTATTCAAAGTTATATTTCATACAAGGAGGGATGTTCTATATATAAGACTTGGGAGATAAGAATCATTGAATAGGGTAATGCCTTTTAGGGTTCTCAATGTATAGGGCATTACAAAAGGTTACATTGGACATCCATCTTACATTTTTCCATAACAATCGGTGTATCCCTGTTACCAATATTTTACTACAACAAAGTTTCTTGAATTGCTTCACAAAGATACCTAGGTACCATAATTATGATAAAATAGAGAAAATACAACGTAAGTGGACTCAAAACTGAGAGCCTTTCCAGTGGGATAATCGTGCGTCAAGTTTTCACCAATCAAATTGGTGTCATTAATGACTCCCACCCCCCTCTCCCCCTCCCTACATACACGCATACATAGAAAAATTGGGAGGGTCGCATGATATAGTTCAATTGTTATTTGAATTAGATTTGACACCAAGAGGTTCGGAGTTCGATTCGGAAGACACGCACAGTGTGGATGTTTTACTGCTACTAATCCGAAAGCCTAATTTGCGGGAGGACATTTTATGTAGGTCCTTACGTAAAGTCTTCACCAACTCAAAAGACCGCTAAGTTCCTAATTTGCATACTCTACAATACTTCTTGGGACTATAACGATAGAGACCCTCCGAGTAGGGTATACCCTTATGCCACCAAGAAAAACTGGGGGAAAGGAGTTCCTTGTATGATACTTGTCTTTTCTTCATCAAAATGTCACTTTGCCTTTTGAAAGCATGCAAGAAAACTATTTATTCCATCCTAAACATCCCGTTCCTCTCCCTTCTTGATTACCCTAGAAGTAGTAGTTAAAGTTTAGGCTGCCAGCAAACAAATAATTCTATAACAGCTAATAGCTACTCATATTTGCAGCACCACACACATGTAACACCAAGTCATGTTGTACACTAATATAGCTCAGTCGATATTAGGATTGAAATATTGATCACGTAGCAAATGTTAGGTATAATGGTAGAGTTGACTACTATTTCTAAGAAGTGACAGAGTTGAGTGACTGATGTTTAAATCTTTTGACTCTTAAATATGTTACTGGTTTTCTTATTTTTAACCCAACTTTTTAGCTAGAAAGAAATCACAGATGCACTTTGACGGCTACGAGAACTCAATTGTCTACCCATTCCTTCTTTCCTAAAGGAGAGGGCAACCAAGAAAGGGGAAAAAAAATGAATCACCATGATAATAGCCTACATACGAGATGGGATTCTCACCCCTCACAACATCATCTTCTTGCCTACTGTCCGTCACGTAGCAGAAGAAGGGTGGTTAGGCTAGATGAATGTCACCCACATCTAGTCTCACCACCCCTCTGCTGCCACATGGCGAGCGGTGGACAAGGAGGTGATGGTGTGGGGATGGGGAGATCCGGTCTCCCTACATACAGGCTTACATTTGCAGTATAATTAAACGTACAAATTGATGTACAAGTTGATGGCAAAACATTTGGTCCATGTGTGGTCCATTGCGGCTTAATTTGTTTCTCTGACAGGTATATCAACAAGGCCCCCCTACGAACGTTTTTCTTCATAGTCGACTCTTATCAGAAAATGCCCAATGTGATACTTGCGGTTGGTATAGAAAGGACATAATGCATACACTTCGTGATTGCAAATGGGTTAAAGGGGTATGGAATACATTACTTCCACCTTCTCGTATATCGTCCTTCTATAATACACGAGGCTTCAGAAGCTGGCTAGTGAGTAATTTGAAGAGTACCATGCAAGGAGATGTTTTGGATGTTGAATGGCGATACCTTTTTCGAGAAACAATCCATACGATATGGTATTGGCGGAATCAATTAATTTATGAAAGCGTTGATCGAAGACCTCCTCCACATTGCATCCGAGGACAAGTATACCACAAAGCACGAATGAAACAGTTTGTTAATTTATGTAGCATTAGCTAGTTATTGTGTACAGATGTGATAAGGTGACCGAACTTATGATGTTCAGTACATTTCGCTTTTGACTTTAATAAAAGACCTTTTCTTCCAAAAAAAATTGAATACTAGTTAGATGTTTTTAAGAAAAAAATTGAAGAGATGATTCGAATTCGAATCTATAAAATATGAAAAAAGACTGATAACCGCTTAACCTAAAGATTTTTTATCTATTAATTTAGACATTAAATTATATAGAATATCCTAAATCTCCTAAAACATAGCTCAACACATCTCGCTAGCCATGCAAGTTGGTTTTCCTTTGAAACCTATTGAATCTTGGAGCACAAAGCCCAAATCCCTGCCTTGCGGGTTTTCATTGTTCAAACTCCAAGAAGTATTATAGAAGATGTAAATTAGGAGTTCAACGGTCTCCTAGATTGGTGAAGTCTTATACAAAGAGTCCACACAAGATGTCCACTGTAAATTGGCTCTTTAGCCCAACAACAATGAAACACTCTGTTTGTGTCATGTACCTCTGAATCTTAGTTTGAGAAAGGGACCCATTTTATTACGGGATGAGAACTCCTCACACCGTTTTTCCCTCACCCCCTCCCCACCGCTAGCCACGTGTCTTCCACCCCCTCTCATATACATCTTCTTCTCTACCTCCTCATCTTGTCTCACCATCCTCTCCTGTTGTCACGTGACGGACGGTGAGAAGGGATGAAGAAAAAAGGGGTGATGAGATCTTATTCCGTTTATTACCGGCTTGAATAAGCTATTTTGATACCAATCAGGACATATACATTTAGACTTATTATTAAAATAAAATTTAGTTGTTTGTACACTCTTTTATGACACCTTATAAGTATAAGTTGTGAGTGACCATCATTATATTTTGACTTTTTCTTTCCATCAACTAAGTTGACATTGTCTCGTTTATACTTTCTTTTACTTCAAATTTAAATTATCATACCTATTATAATAATATTGACTGTTCTTAGTCCACCCATCATTTTAAGTGGCTAATAAGTAATGACATGATAGGGATGTAAATATCTTTATCAAGCAAGATAAACATAACATATTCTTAAAATATCTAAACCGTGTATGGAATTTGAAATAAAAATTTTCACCGCATATATGGATATCTTTTTTAGATATTACATTTAACGTATCTTATGGATTTAACAATTTGGTGAAGTACGTATCTTATGAATATATTCCTCCCAATCTAGATTACAACAACAACACATGCCAAATACATCTTAACGACAACAAAAACTATCGTTAGAGTCTTGAGATGATGAGAGATAAACAAATAATACCTCCACTATGCCCTAAAGGATTTTACTAGGACTGATTTGACGTTTTTCTCGTTGTTTGTCACGTATGTCTTGGGATAATATTTTGAGATTTGTTAAGAATTCTACCTTGTCGTTACAACGCAATATCTTTATCTTTAAAATATATATTAAGTTAAATTAAATTAAATTCCACCTTACAAGTATGTTTTATGTTCACAGACAAATTGCCTAATACTTTAACGGCACCAAAACTAATTTAGGTTTCTCTACATTTGTGTCTTCATGTCTATAGACAAATGAAACAAAATACAAACTATTAAGTAAAAAATATATACAAAGGGCAAAATATATAAAAAAACGTATAAAATATACAACTTGAGGTTGATCGAATAGATATCAATTTTAGGTCAACCGAATTGAAGAAAACCTGATATTTCGCAGCCCAAAGATTCATTTTCTCTAAATTAAATGGTAGAAAGTTGGATTCGATTCTGATGTATATACAAAAGTGATGAAGTCATACTCTTCCGTTGTTACTCGGTTTGGTGTTTGCTGCAATTTATAAAGTCATTTCTAGGGAATGAAAAGTTAGAATTTTGGTGGACCTAAATTTCCATATAACTAAAAATGTTCGATTAAAAGCTTGCCTTTGATTGATAACTGGCCCTTATCTCATGAACAATTGATTGCAGATTCATTGTTGAAATGACTTAATAATAGTTAGAAGTTAGATTCACTAACTTTCTACATGTGGGCTTTTTTGGAAGTTGTTTTTATTTTCACTATGTTTCCCATGATTTTATATATATATATATGTGTATGTATGTATGTATGTATATAGTGTTTTGTATTGTCTCAACTCTTATTTTCTTGCTGCATGTATCAAAATAATGAAGGCGGGTCTTTAAGCAACTGGTAAGGTTGTTGCTTGTGACTTTAAGGTTACAGGTTCGAGCCGCGGAAACAGTCTCTTGCACAAAATATAGGTTAAGACTGCGTATATCAGATCGTGAAGCGATCCAGCTTCTCTCCGGATCTTGTACAAACGCAGAGTCTAGTGCATCAGGAACGCCTCTAAACCCGCATTTTATAAAAATAATAAAACATGAAATGGAAACAACAAATCTAAACCCGCATTTTAGAATTGCCCACCAGCTTAAAGAAATTATGAATTTCTTGTTTTCAGTTGGTTTCTGTACATGGTAGAGAATGTAAAGTGTTGATCTCATACCTAATCTGAAGCGTTTATTCCAAGATGCCAAAGTTTTTAGAGATTATTTTGATGCTGAAATTTTCATCATACTGAAATGTACTTTTCTTTTCTTTTTTTCTTTGATGAGGGAGTGGGTTCTCCTCTCACCTATACTAGAGGCCCTTTAGCCAGGTGGGATGTAAATCGGAGGATGTAATCCACCGGCAGCCCTACAAAGGGAGAGGACACTCGAGACTCAGCCAGCCCAGAGACAATCCTTGTAATATTTCAACAAAGATTGTCTCTACACAAACTCGAATTCGGGACGTCGGGGTTCTAGCCACAATCACCTTTGCCACTTACCACTGGACTATACCCCTGGGTCTCTTTTCTTTTTTTCTTGTTTAGCTATACGAAAATTACTATTCTGACGTTTGACTGCTTCTCGGTATTGCATTTTTTCCTTCTCGTTCAAACTAAATTTTCTATTTCCAATAACTTTTAACTTTGGAATATGATTAAATAAAACAAATATGACTCACTAAATTACCTATGCTTTTTATATTATGAAATATCAGTTGATCGATACAGCTTGACGCAATGTTTTATTATAGGTCATTATGAAACAACCTATGTTTGTTTCTAACACATGTGTATGATTATACAACTAACTTTTTCACATATCAATGGTAAATAATGTTTCATTTCTTCACAAATATTGTCCTCTTTTCTATTTTGTTTTCTTTTTTATTTTAATTTATTTTAAAAATGATGTTCGCTTTGTAAAATAGTAAATAATAGTAGTTAAAATTTCTATAATACTCTTTCAATTAATATTTACATAATTTTCTATTTTATCTCAAGTAACCAATTAACATTAGAATATTAATAATGACCGAAAGAGTTTGATTTTTTTAAACTATAGTCAAGTCAAAATATGATGATATTTTTTAGCTGAGAGGAAGTATTATATTATTGGATAAGTATAACGAAAATGTTATCTATTTTTCTTACATCTAGGACATATATCAGCCAATATACTTAACCTATTTTCGTTCACTGTGTTTTTATTGTACAAACGCCTTATAGTCATTGATTGATTTTAAAATTTGATTAACAGAGAAAAGTAGTTTGTCCAAACTTCACCACCTCTTTCTATCGTTTTATTCTGATTCTTGTATTTGTCTTTATCTCTCTTTTTTTTTTTCTTTTCTGGAACACCAAAAGAAAAGAGTTGACGGAGGAAAACTTTCTGAATTTGTGGATTTAAAATTAGCTATGGCAAATATTTGTCTATATGTCTTCATTTATTTATTTGGTTACCACAAAAGTCAAGTACGCGGGTAATTTCTTTCTATCTACATCAGATAGAAGAGGGCAAATTTGTCATATCCTTTTTGGGCTGAAGGGTTTTGAAGGATAGAAATACCACCTGTAGCGCCCCAATCCCGAACCCTAGCATCGGGAATGGTGCGCCCGCCGTATCTCGCTAAGGAGAATACAAGTCATCGATACAAATCAACTATACGTCAGCATAATAACGTAGATCGAAGTCAGCGAAAGTCATTACTAAAAATCCTCGATAAAATAATCGTCATCATTAATACTATGTCGAAGAATTTCTAAATCAATACTACAGTCAAATATAACCATTAATCTTGAAAATACATAAACCTCTAATTTCGAAATAACTGCCTCACCCACCCTCAAAACTCTCGTCTAAATATCCTAGCTCTCGATGTCTCCCGTCTCGATCTTCCACGGTATACTAACTTCTGTCCTTGGTTATCTATATTTTCTAATTACACAACGACTAAGTCATTTTTAAAATTCAAAACTCGACTTAAGTTTTATATTTGCTTCACTAGTTTTACAAAACCCCACCTGTTAGCCCAAAATAAATACGGAAGCAAATAAAGTTACCTCCGGCCATTGTCGTTTGTAGGAGCCTTCTTCGTGTTGATGTAGTCCTTAGGGTAGCCTTCTAGCCTTGTTCCTCTTGGCTTGAATGAGATGGTTTGATGGACAACCATAGGCTCTTATTTATAGGCTAGGCTAGGGACCCCCTAATCCTGTCTTGATTAGAGTTCGTACCATCACAAACTCTACTGTATGGTGATAATCCCTTACCACCAAGGAGTTGTAGTCAAATGCAAGTCTAGGAGATAAGATGACATGGTGATCCACACTATATGTGATTTACATCAATAAATCACGGGATAAATCTTAAAGATAAACATTACGTCTAATATTTATCCAACATTCTCCCACTTGGATCAAATGTCAACACTAGACAACGCTACACAAGTGACTAAGTAACTTGGCCAAAACAAAAATGTCACTCGAACAACTTGACTACCTCGATCGAAAATATAACACATACGAATCAAGGCGGTTGCGCTCTTAGATTAAACAACGAGCACTCCCTTCCAAGTATTACCATGCATTATACAAACAATCAAACAAAATGAACGACTTATTATAAATCATCTCAATGGGTCCTCGTATATGGATCAAACAGATCCTAACTAAGATTGCGCAAATAAAATAAACAAATGTCAAACGAATGTCTAGACAATAAGATCAAAAATACAAAATCAAGGAGAACCACGTAGTCCCATATTAGCAACATGATCCCCAAATACTTGTATCGGTAAACCTTTCGTCATGGGATCAGCCAACATTGACTCCGTACTTATGTGTTCAATCTTTACATCTCCCTTGCTACTATGATCTCTGACCTTTAGATACTTTATGTCGATATGCTTGCTGCGACTCCCACTCTTATTGTTTTTCGCAAAGAACACTGCCGCTTTGTTATCGCAGAAAATCTTAATTGGTCTCTCAACACTATCGACAACTTTAAGACCACTGATGAAGTATTTCATCCAAAGAGCCTGTGAAGTAGCTTCATAGCACGCAATAAACTCAGCCTCCATAGTGGACGAAGCAATAATGGTTTGCTTCTTACTTCTCCAAGATACTGCTCCTCCAGCAAGAAGAAAAATGTATCCAGAAGTAGACTTGCTTGTATCCACACAGCCTGAGTAATCAGAATCAGAATATCCCAAAACCTCCAGAATCTCTGATCGTCTGTATGTCAACTTGTATTCTTTGGTTCCTTGTAAGTATCTTAAGACCCTCTTTGCGGCTTGCCAATGAGCAATACCAGGGTCACTCAAATATCTGCCAAGTACTCCGACTGCAAATGAGAGATCCGGTCTGGTACAGACCAGTGCATACATAAGACTCCCAATGAGTGATGCGTATGGCTTGTCTTTCATCTCATCTTTCTCTAATGCATTCTTCGGACACTGGTCTAAGCTGAACTTGTCTCCTTTAGCTATAGGTGCTGCCGTGGGCTTACACTTTTGCATGCCAAATTTCTCAAGTACTTTGTTAATGTAGGCTTTCTGAGAGAGACCAAGTATTTTACTTGCTCTATCTCTGTGAATCTCTATGCCAAGGACATAAGAAGCTTCACCCATATCCTTCATATCAAAGTTCAAAGTGAGAAATTGTTTAGTCTCACATAATAACCCAAGATCACTGCTTGCCAGGAGAATATCATCCACATATAGGACCAGAAAGATATACTTGCTCCCACTCATCTTGAGGTATATACACTGATCAACAATGTTCTCAACAAAACCGAATGAAGAGACCACCTCATGAAACCTAAGGTTCCATTGACGTGAAGCTTGTTTAAGCCCATATATGGATCTATTCAATTTGCAAACTAATTGATCATTCTTGGAATCAACAAAGCCTTCTGGTTGACGCATGTATACCTCTTCATCAAGAACCCCATTAAGGAATGCTGTTTTCACGTCCATTTGATGTAACTCGAGGTCAAAATGAGCTACTAATGCCATGATGATGCGAAATGAATCCTTCTTTGAAACTGGAGAGAAGGTTTCATGGTAATCAATGCCTTCTTTCTGAGTGAATCCTTTGGCCACAAGTCTAGCTTTATATCGTTCGATATTACCAACTGAGTCTCTCTTGGTCTTAAAGACCCATTTGCATCCCACCATAGAGGCTCGGGTTGGTAATGGAACGAGTTCCCATACCTTGTTTTTAGCCATTGATTCCATCTCTTCTTTCATGGCATTGAACCATTGTGACGATTTGTCACTTTTCATGGCTTCTGAAAACGACATAGGGTCATGACATGTTCCAATGTCATAATCAGATTCTTGAAGGTATACTATGTAGTCATCAGGAATTGCTGATTTTCTAGTTCGTATGGATCTTCTCACTCCCACTGGTTCAGTAGGAGTGGGAATAATGGTCTCAATGGGTTCTTGATGCGATTCAACAATTTGAGGTTGTACAGTTTGAGGCTCTTCAACGTGTTGAATAGCATCCAAATTGTCTTTATGTAGGGGCACTAATATGTCCCTAACTTCCTCAAATCTAAATTCACGATTTGAATCACTCCCACTGACTTCATGATCCTCTAGAAACTTAGCATTTCTTGCTTCAACCAGATATGGAGAGTGTGATGGACAGTAAAATCTGTATCCTTTTGAGTTTAGAGCATATCCAATGAAATAACCGCTCTTAGTTCTTTCATCCAGTTTCTTAATGCTAGGGTTGTACACCTTAACTTCAACTGGACAACCCCAAACGTGTAAATGTCTTAAGCTGGGTTTCCAACCATTCCACAACTCAAAAGGAGTGGTTGGGACAGCCTTTGATGGCACCCTGTTTAAGACGTACACCGCGGTTTTGAGAGCCTCACTCCAAAAGGATACAGGCAAATTCGTAGTGCTAACCATACTCCTAACCATGTCCATAAGCGTTCGATTCCTTCTTTCAGCAACACCATTCTGTTGTGGTGAGCCAGGCATGGTGTATTGTCCAACAATACCCTCCTTCCGAAGGAACTCAGCAAATGGACCAATCATTTGACCCTTTTCTGTGTAACGTCCATAATATTCACCGCCTCTATCAGATCGGACAATTTTAATTGTCTTTTCCTTTTGTTTCTCTACTTCCAATTTGAAGATTTTGAACGCATCAAGTGCTTCAGATTTATCAAATAGGAGATAAAGATACATAAATCTTGAATAATCATCTATGAATGAAATAAAATATTTCTGACCATTCAAGCACGGAATATGAAACGGACCACAGAGGTCTGTGTGTATAATTTCAAGAAGTTGTGAACCCCTTTTGGCACCCTTAACGGTCTTGTTGGTTTGCTTTCCCTTTATGCATTCCATGCAAGTACCAAAATCAGTGAAGTCCAGAGTTTGTAAAACTCCTTCATTCACTAATCTTTTCATTCGATCAATTGAGATGTGTCCCAATCGTTTGTGCCAAAGTCTTGATGAGTTTTCGTTGATAACACATCGTTTCGTTGCAGTTTCTGTCAAAAGAGTGTACTCATACATGGGATCCAACTCAAGTTGAAATAAAAAACCATTCAATTTCGCACAACCAACAATTTTATTGCCTAATGAAAGATTCATTACATTCAAATGAGTGTTTGAATCAAAACCTAAAATTGAAAGTCTTGAAAGCGAAATTAAATTTCTAGAAAAAGACGGTACAAAAAAAGTGTTTTCTAAATCTAACTGAAAACCAGTCTTCAAAATGAGTCTATAGGATCCCACTCCTTCTACAGTTGAGCCCATCCGGTTTCCAGAATAGATGTTCCGCTCAGTTTCCTTTGGCTTCCTCAGGTTTAGAAAGCCCTGCAAGGTTTTCGAAATGTGAATTGTAGAACCACAATCAATCCACCATGTGTTATCAGAAACTTCAGTGAAATTAGATTCATGACACACAAATGAAAAATTACCTTTCCTTTCCAGCCATCCCTTGTATTTCAGGCAGTCTTTCTTCCAGTGTCCCTTTTTCTTGCAAAACCGGCATCTGTCTTTATTGCCAGTTTTCTTCTTAATGACACCCTTGCCTTTTAGTGCATTTGTCTTAGAATGAGTCGTAAAATGCACAGTCTCAATCGACTCATTTTTCATCCTCTCCTCCTCTTGCACACACATGGTCAGAAGTTCATTAATTGACCAATTTTCCTTATGTGTGTTGTAAGAGATCTTAAATGGACCAAAGTCCGGTGAAAGAGAGTTGAGTACAAAGTGCACAAGGAATGAGTCGGAAATTTCAACTTTAAGAGAGTTTAGTTTAGCAGCAATGTCCCTCATCTCCATGATGTGCTCACGCACACCACGGCTTCTGTCATGGGTCATGTTCGAGAGTCTTTTCATTAAAGTGTTGGCCACAGCCTTATCCGAACTTACGAATTGCTCATCGACAGCCTTCATGTAAGCTTTGACATTTTCCAATTTAGGGATAGAACCTCTAATGCTTGGACTTATGCGGGTCTTGATGAGCATCATGCTCAAGCGATTAGATCGCTCCCACTTCTCATAATTAGACACTTCCAAAGGCGTACTCGAATCCGTGGGTTTTGGTGGTTCATCCACACGGAGCGCCAGGTCTAAGTCCATGCACCCTAATGTCAAAAGGATCACTTCTTTCCATTCAGCGTAATTGTCACCAGTTAAGATCGGAGTTTTAGCAGAATCAAACATACTAACGGTGGGAACTGCGTAACCAAAGAAACATACAATCATGCTATGTACTTCATGTAATATAAAATTAATATATTCCAACCTTCCTGTGGGTAGAGGTTAATCATGCATAGAATATATTAAAACAAAATGAAAATTAAACAACCGGGATATTTTCGTACCTGTGGGCATAGAAAACGTTTATGTTTAATTTTCTTGATCAATAAAATAACCACTTCCCTGTGGGGCAGAGTGACTACCTTATTAATCAAAACCATATGTTTGATGACATTTTATTTTCATTATACCGTATAATTTTAAGATGCTGTGGCTAATCTTAAAATTAAGAAAATAATACTTTATATGTCATCAAAAAAAAAACGCTTTATATGACATCAACAAAAGATCAAATCATAATGAAAATGTGAAGTGAACCGATTCGGCAATACCCCAGGAAAGATCATGAATCAATTTCCTAGACAGGTATTACCATTCCACGTAAAGTCCCAGGCCGTGCGGTGGGGTCACAGACGGTCCCGCTTAAGTACCGACTTTCTAGACAGAAATTACGTGTACGGTGTATTTATCACACTTTCAATAGTTCACCTTTTGCATTTGCCACAAATTTTATCAAATAGATACATAATCATAGTTTATAATAAACAAAGTTAATTGATAAACGTACACATACCCATCAGCAAGAATTAGGCAAATATGAACAATAGACATGGTATGATTGTGACTTAAATACAATAATAAATGCATTACACGTAGTAGTCACAAAATTAATAATAAATACAATATCAATAATTAGCAAGAATTAGGCAAATTTCCTTTTTTTTTTTTTTTTTTGCAATTGGGCCGAGACCAACGAATTGGCCCTTTTTTTTTTTTTTTTTTTTAATTGAATCCGGATGTGGGCCCTGATTAGGAAACCCGATCAGCCCACTTGAAAGCCCTTTTTTTTTTTTTTTTTATTGAATTCGTATGTGGGCCGAAGCCCTACTGGAAACCGGGTTGAACCCGGATGGCCCAACCCGCCAGGACAGAAGCAGCCCGACAGGAACCCCAAAAAAAAATTTTGGCTACCCACAGTTTCGAACCTCTAACCTCCCATTCGGTGTCACCTGTGCTGGCCAGTAGGCCAACAAGCTTTTGTGTCAACTTAAGGGTTCTTATTAAAAACAAACTAAAATTTCTGAAGAACAAAAATTCACCGAAATTTTAGGAGGTAGGTTCGAACACGGAACCTCCTTCTTTATGACTCAGTCGCTGGCCATTAAGCCAGCAGCCGTTTGTGCTGTGTTGAAGGAAGTTTTAGTTATATATTAAATCTAACAGAATTCCAGAAAATAAAAAAAAATCCGAATTTTGCGCAAAGAGGGATTGAACCTGCGACCTTTCGCACAAGGAGAGAGACATTGGCCACCAGGCCATCGATGGCTTTTTGATAGACATTGTGCGCTTTGTTATATAAACCCAAAAACAGAACCTTCTTTTACAAACTTGTTCCCAAAAAACGATTTTTTTTTTTTTTGACCCGAAAAATTTCGTTTTTCCGAACGTGAACAGATTAACAGAATAAATAATTCATGATCTGAAACCAAAAAGTCTAAATACAAACGATATGGTCAGAGGACCGCTCTGATACCAATTGTTAGCCCAAAATAAATACGGAAGCAAATAAAGTTACCTCCGGCCATTGTCGTTTGTAGGAGCCTTCTTCGTGTTGATGTAGTCCTTAGGGTAGCCTTCTAGCCTTGTTCCTCTTGGCTTGAATGAGATGGTTTGATGGACAACCATAGGCTCTTATTTATAGGCTAGGCTAGGGACCCCCTAATCCTGTCTTGATTAGAGTTCGTACCATCACAAACTCTACTGTATGGTGATAATCCCTTACCACCAAGGAGTTGTAGTCAAATGCAAGTCTAGGAGATAAGATGACATGGTGATCCACACTATATGTGATTTACATCAATAAATCACGGGATAAATCTTAAAGATAAACATTACGTCTAATATTTATCCAACACCACCGACTTTACTCCTGAGTTTTTTTTTTTCTATGATAACAGATGTAGTTCTAAAAATATGTTGAAAAGTCAATTGTGATAATATTTTTAGGACAACAAACTATCATACAAAACGCTCTATCATAAGGGATAGAGATGTTTGTTTGTCGTTCTTCTTCTCCAAATGCTAACGATAGCTTTTGTTTCCGTTAGGATATATTGGACATGATTGATTGATTGAAAGCATCATACCGTGAGGATGTGATCAAATGCGCTTTGAACAAGTTTTCAACCCGTTTAAATGGTCGGATTATGAGGTAGAAAAGGTATTAGAACATTCTATGGAAAAATTAGGAGGTAATTAATATCCAATAATTAATACATATAGTAATTCAAATACTAAATAGTCAGATCATTTGTAGAGGTATGTGGTTGAATTTGTAAAATAATGACAGCCTATTAATTTGATGCTTATAAAAAGCTAAGAACAGTCTTCCGATGCTTCCTTGTCTTATTTTAAGTTACAAATATTATATGGGAAGAATTTTGTATATGTTTAATAAAATAGCTTCATTAGTATATATTTTTATAGTTATGATATCCGTGTAGATATATATATAGAGTCGGGGTTTCGTTGAAAGCAAACTCTCTATCCCTTAAGATGTGTGTATTGTTTGTCTGTCTCTCACACCCCTCAGACCCTAACGATAGCTTGTGCTGTCGTTAGGATATACTGAGTATGATTGTTGTTGTTGTAGTTACCGTCTTTGATCTATTGATACTATAGACCATTTCTGAATTATACTTTTGACTTGGTTTACAATGGTCGAAAAATGTTTGAATGTAAAATTTGAATAACTTTTTTTTTGGCATACATGTGAAAAAACTAAGCATAAGAAAATGGAATATAGTAGAATCACTAAAATATTATAACAACAACAACATTACCTCATTACTTTAGAGGCTCTTGCTTATGACGTAATATAGGGGTCAGATGTACACAACCATACCTATGTATTAGAAATGCACAGAGGTTGTGTTTCGATAACCCATAATGAAAATTGCGTCAAGCTGTGTCGATCAACTGTTACTTCACAATATAAGAAACGCAATCAATTTAGTGAGTTATTTTGTTTTATTCCATTATATTCCAAAGTCAAAGAAGAGTTTGTCATTGACTCTATTAGAAAAGAAAAATCAATCATTTTCCGAGGTTATGGATCCATTTTGCCGACTTTCTTTGCCTACATTGTTCCATCAATCAGAGACGGTTCAATTTGAAAGCCTGATGCAGTTATACTAAGATAGTATAACATGAAACAGAAACTATATGAAACTACAAATTTCTGAAGTTGGTATACCCAAGATCCAGGCTTGTTTTTATAATGTACTATGGAGTCGATGGCGAGGACACAATCTTTCTTGATTTTGGAATATGATGGAATAAACTAAAATGACTCGCTAAATTGGCTGCAATTCTTAGATTGTGAAGTAGCAGTTGATTGACTTGACGCATCATTATGGGTGATCGGGAAACAACCTCTGTATGTTTCCAACACATGAGTATGGTTGCGTACGTCCGACCTTCTGTATCCCGCCATAGACGTGAGCCTAATAGGGTAATGTTATTGTTGTATGGAGTCGATGGCAAGGTTTGCTAAAACCTAGACTAAGGGTTTACAAGAACAAATACTTATTAATAATTTACAAATTTCAGTTGTTGTCAAACTGATTGAGAATATACAGTGAGATGTCACAATAACTTATTTTTTTAGGGGATTATAACTTTTGATTGTGTGGACGGTTTTATGGAACAGGAGAGCTGATTTTTTTTCCACAAAATGAACGATTTTTATAAATGATTAAGAAAAAATTTTACAAAGACCTACATATTCTACCACCACGCTACCAATTCACTATACAAGAAAGAGCGCTATATCCATGTTATGTGCCAAAATAAGAAGTCTAAGCCTCTTAACAGCTTCCTTCACAAAAATATGCGGAGGTAATAACATATCCACAGTGTTATGCACAAGTTGGTTCCGCCAAAACCACCCGCCATGAGCCACCTCACGGAAAAAGTACCGCCATCTCAGAACTGTAACCTGGACACCCAGATTCCGTGACATATTCAAATCCACCCACTACCCACATGAGAGTGGTCTACGAAACTCACCCCAATAAGTGGGTACCACTAATAGCTTCCAGAACTTCGCCATCCACCAACAATCTCGCAAGTCATGAAGGGGGTCATCCCCATTAGCCCCACAAACCGTGCACGTAGGAGTCTGACTAATATGCCGCCTATACAAAAAATGCGTCGTCGGGAGAACATCATGTCGAAGACGCCAAAGAAATAAATTCGCCCTACTTGGTCCTTTCAATCTCCATATCTGGTGCCACGCCTGACTCTCAATAGCCTCGGTAGAAGAAGTCTGAATTTGATAAGCACTAGCAAGCGAAAACTTTCCAGTCTCCTCGGCATCCCATCGCAATCCACATTGCATGCCGCTGTTGTGCCCAATATTCGCCTCCGTTGAACACCCCATACCCTTCAATAATATCGACCTACAGCTTCTGATGCTACGCCAGATAAAAGAAACATCCTGCCGATCAGACATTTCGACCGGCGAACCATACTTGGCCTGCAAAATTTGTACCCATACTTTATCCGGCTCCGTCAACAGGAGAGCTGATTTGGTGAAAGCGTCTTTAATCCTACTTGTGTTATATATTCCACAAAATATCCTCTGTTTTATCTTATATTTCTTTATATATTTCAGGATTTTATTGTCACTGTTTAGATTTAATTTAGCGATTATATATATACAGAGAGAGTCACCGTTTATATTTAATTTAATGATTTATATGTTCAAATAAATGTTAGGTGTGGCTAGTGTAGCAGATAAGATAAGAGAGGAAAGACTGAGATGACTTGGACATGTCAAGAGGAGACAGTCTGTCACAGCAATTGAAAGCCTCACTGTAGAAGGGAAGAGGAGTAGGCAAGCCCAAACTGTGGGATGAGTAGATTATGTATGACTTACTAGAGTTGCACCTCTCTAAGGACATGATCCGTGATATGAGTTCATGGAGGCAGAGGATTAAGGTTAATGAGGAGTAAGCAAGATATAGGGGCACCTTAGAGCATACTTAGAGTATTAGATAATCTCTACACTTTAGGTTGACTTTGCACTTTTTTGTTTTGGTCTTTGGCTTTCAACTATTTGTGCATATCCACTGTTATGACTATTTTAATATCGGAAGATTTATATTTATGTTTGATAAAATCCTTTCACTAGTACATATTTCTATTATTGTGCTATCTATATAGGTACATATAGAGCCGGGAGTCTCATTTGAAACAAACTCTCTATCCCTTTGGATGTAGGTAGTGTTTGTCTGTCTCTCATCCTCTCCAGATCTTACCGATAACTGTCGTTGGAATATACTGGTTATTGTTGTTGTATTTATATATACACACACAACAGAGGGATTCAACCTCGAGTTTCAAGGACATGAGAATGTTACTCTTCTGACTTAACTAAAGACCTTTTGCAAAATAAAATTTTAAGATGAAAATTTGTTGTCTTGTCAAGTGTATCATGTACTGCTTATATTGATTTTAATTTAAATAAATTTTTAAGATGAAAATTTGTTGTCTTGTCAAGTGTATCATGTATCTCATTGTATTGATTTTAATTTAGATAAATCTTGAGACATAGGTTTGGAAGAGATGCCGATCGGTACATTTTCTTATCAGGATTTGTTACTGATTCAATCAAAGACAATAATACATTTATATTACAAAAGACGCTTTACAACTTTTGTGAAAACCTTTTACAATTATACGCTGCGATCCTATTATATAATACACTCTCATACACTCCCATGATCCCCTTGTGTAGTACGCAAGTTCGGAGTTCTAGCAAAATTTGAACTTTGACCACACACCGGGATGCCGGTGATTATTACACTGTGATACAACATCATACACACCGTGATAGTGTTATGTAGTAAATCAAAGTTTGAAGTTTTAACAAAATTCATACTTACATTTACTATGTATCAGGATCTCGGTATGTGCATACGCAAAAAAGCAATCAAATCTTGTCAATATAGATCATTTTCTCGACATCTCCATCTAACCATCGAAATAGTAACTTTATTATGTTATATAGTTAGCGTTGCATTGTGCTGGTTTTAAATTCAGTCTCTAATTGAAAAACACACCGTTAGATTGCCGAAAATCGATTCGGAAAGAAAGTTTGATTCTTTTTTGTTCCTTTTGTCGACTTATATAGAGACATTTTCAGAAAAGGCGGACAAAAAAAAGATTGCTGCATATATACATTTCAAGCCTATGCACGGAGCAATATCGATCCAATAATATATACTTGAGCGCAATTTACTCTATGGTTTTTGTTTCTTTCATGAGATTTAAATCCTATATAACCTTTGTTTATGGATGTAATTACATAGTAGATAGAAGAAGTCTTTGGGATAGCATCTTGTCTCATAGTAGAAATTTGCAATCCCATTGGGCAGTCATGGGGGATTTCAATCGTGTACTCAAAGATGATGAAAGAATAGAGGATAGGCCGGTAACATTCTATGAAATTAAAGACCAGCTGAAATGCTTTCTTGACTCTGATAGAGCTATCATATACTGGTTGTACGTATACATGGGAAGGAGGATTAGTAAAGTCCAGATTGGACAGAATGCTGGCAAACAGTCACTTCCTGGAGTCTTATTCAACAGCTAGGGTCCATTTTTTTTCCTTCTGGTTGTATCTCTGATCACTCCCCAGGTATTCTCAGTCTAGATGAACAGAATATGCAGAATATGATCCCCTTTAAATTCTTCAATATATGGACAAAACATGGTGGGTTTCTGGATCTTGTTTATAATCACTGGAGAATGAAAATTACTGGCACACATATGTTTATCTTGTGTAAAAGGTTGAAGGGTCTCAAGCAGTTCCTTAGGGAGCTAAACATGCACTCCTTCTCATACATCTCCTCAAGAGCAGCTAAAGCTGAGTTGGAGTCGGAAATGATGCAACAAAGCCATGATCAGCTGCACTCTTCTGTGGACTGGTGTAGCAGAATTCAGTAGATGAAGCACATCACTTACAACATCAAGGAGGCTGAAAGGCTTTATCTGGCTCAGTTCATCAAAGGAGACTACATCAATTTGAATGATAAGAATACAAAGTTCTTTCATTCAATAATCAAGAGAAACAAAGCCAGACAGAGAATTAATTCTGTGATGTTAACTGACGGTAACATGTCCACTTCTGCTGACCAGGTTGGAGAATAGTTCATCTCCTTTTACAAAAGGCTTCTTGGAACTAGGTTGAATGTTGCACCTATATCGTCAGACATTATTCAACTGGGACCTTCTCTTTCCACTAAAGCTCAGGAATCTCTTATTACGCCTATTTATGCTGAAGAAATTATGGAAGCTCTTCACAGCATTGGTAAAGATTAATCACCAGGACCTGATGCATATAACTCTTTCTTCTTTATCAAAGCTTGGGAGGTAGTGGGTGAAGATGTTATTAACACAGTACAAGAATTCTTCCAGAAAGACAAAATTATGAAGCAATTGAATCATGGTCTGATTGCACTCATTCCCAAAGGCGCAAACGTCACAAAAGTTGAGGATTATAGGCCAATAACATGCTGCAATGTAATATACAAAATCATCTCCAAGATATTGGCAAAAAGGCTCAAAGAAGTAATGGGAGAAGTCATTGATCAAGCACAGGCTGGATTCATTAGTGGAAGATCTATGATGGAGAACATCTACCTTCTTCATGAACTCATCCGTGACTATGGAAAGAAGAGAACCTCATCAAAATACATGATGAAGATTGATATTAGAAAGACCTTTGATTCTATTAGCCGGGAGTTTCTGGAAGGGATGCTGATCAATTTAAAATTCCCACCACTGTTTATCAAGAAGATTATTGAATGCATCACATCGACTTCATTCTCTGTAAGTATCAATGGCACACCATTTGGGTGGTTTAAAGGAGAAAGAGGGTTGATGCATGGTGATCCACTTTCACCCTTTCTCTTTGTTATTGGAATGGAATACCTCTCAAAATTACTTAAAAAGACAAAGATAGGCAAGGACTATAAATTTCATCTAGGATGTGCTGAACATGGCATCACACATTTGGCCTTCGCTGATGATCTTATACTATTCACCAAAGGTGACTTTATATCTGTCAAAAAGCTATCTGATACTCTAAAAGAATTTGGAGAATGCTCAGGATTGGAAGCCAACTTCAGCAAGTCTCAAATTTTCTGTGCAGGTCTGAGTGACTCTGAGGTCACTGGAATGCAGAACCTCACTGGTTATTCCCAGAGAGCAATGTCATTTCGTTACTTAGGTGTACCAATTGCCGGATACAAGTTACAGATCACCCATTATGCGGACTTTCTTGGCAAGATGATGAATAAAGTCAACTCCTGGAACTCAGCTACCCTCTCATATGCCGGCAGATTGCAGCTAATCAAAACAGTGATACATGGTATCAATTGCTTCTGACTAGGGGCTTTACCTATGCCAGTCTCGGTCCTAGCTCAGGTGGATTGTATATGCCGCATTTCTTATAGGAAAAGTCTATATTGTGAAGTAAGAAATCTGGTGTTGCATGGAAGAACATTTGTGTGCCAAAACAAGAAGATGGTCTTGGTGTTTTTCAACTTAAAGCGTGAAATTTTGCTCTCCTATGCAAACACCTTTGGGATATACACAACACAAAGGAGACAATATGGGTACGTTGGATAACTCACAAATACAAACTGGAAAATGTTGTTTGGCACATAGCCAAACACAAAGGTGACTCTCCAATGTTGAAAGAAACTACTAGACATTAGAGATTAAATCATATTGAGAATAAGAACTCAGTTTGATGCAGTTGAATTGTTCAATTCTTGGAGTTGTGGGGACATGTTCTGCTCCAAATTGGCGTACAACTACCTCCGGATAAAGCATGCAAAGGTAAACTGGCATAAATTTGTTTGGAATTCTACTATCACTCCCAAACACTCCTTCTAACTATAGATGCTAATGATAGGAAAGACGCCTACTAAGGATAAGCTGACATTTGTGGATGATAAAAAATGTAGCTTGTGTAAAAATCATGATGAAACCATTGATCATCTCTTGTTCAAATGCGAAAAAAACTCTCCAGGTATGGCAGGACATTAAGATGTGGTTAAGCATTCTATCCAACATTAACAACATTAAACAAGCACTGAATTGGGGAAGGCGATGGATGGGGAATAAGGGATAGAATGTGAAGGCAATCAAAGTTGCGTTTGCAGCAACCGTGTACTACATTTGGACTAGAAGAAACAAGGCCATTTTTAGGATGATCCCTTTGATGTTAAAACAGTCACTTATGGCATCCAATCTCATGTTTATAGGGTGATGTATAGAGCATTCCCTCTTTTGATGTAATTAGGTATACATGTACATTGTATACTTAGTTAGAGCTAAAGTTCACTTTAACTTTCTTTTCTCCACTATGGGGTTCTAGAAAATTGTAAGGATGCATCTCATGATGCAAAGATTCACTGGTTATATGAAAAATTGCATTTAACCAAAAAAAAAAAAGGATAACCAAACAAAAGGAAAGAAAAAATTACAATGTTTTCATGTGTATGTCTTATTTATTACACAAAAGGTTAAAAAACAAAGGAATATAGAAAAGAAAATAACAATGACTCCCTGTTGAACCTCCATACCATCTTCTAACTCTTTCTGGCTGAGATCAAGAGAGACAGAAAGTAAGACAAAATATGAAACCTCCAATCACGCACTGCCACGTGTACTAAAACGGAAGAGCTTTAATTTTTTTTGTTTTTAAAAAAGAACTGCTTGTACACATGGCAACGCGTGACTGGAGACCTCATATTTTATCTCAGTTTTTGTCTCTTCAGATCTGAACCCAACTCTTTCTACATATATTGTGATTTATAAGGTAGGATAGCACGTTATTGTTTGAATTTTATTACCAAAATACATGCATGTTACCATCTTAGGTAATGTTTTAGAAGATAATATATGAAATGGACCCGAAGATTTTCTTAAATGAAATTTCCGATCTTGTAACTCTTTATCTAATACATCTTTAACTTTTGTTGTGAGGCAAATGCCGTGTTGCTTTTGAGTCATTTGACTTATACACACGATAATCTTTACTAATGAGTTCAAACGCATGTTAGAGGAACAATTGAGAGATTTTTGGCCCAAAACTAGTACTTATTAATAGTAAAAGATACTTATTATTTTCATTCTTTTCTTTCTAGAAAGAAAATCTCATTTCTCTTATGTTTGGTAGAGATTGCAGTCTCACAAGAACATTCAAGTGGAGTCAAATTAGGTGGGATTAAAGAAAACTGATGTAATGTATTATTGTTTGCAAATTGTTATGAAGTTGGCTTTATGTTAAGATTTTGTTTGAAACACTTAACTAGATATATAGTCTTTGGTATATACAAGCATTTTGTTCAAAAAGAAAAGGAAGGTAAAAGATAAAAGAAATGAACACAGAGCAATGGCACTTTATGTTTAATTTTTTCTTTTCTCTTTTCTGTTGGTTATTTTAAAGAAAGTTGGAGGTGGTGGTAACTGTTAATCACAATACCAAAAACTCAAAATGGGAATTGAAAGGGTAAGATAATGACTTCATTAAAACAAAACAATTTCATAAAGAAAGCTGAAAACATTTACTTCACATACAATACAACAACAAGAGGTCATATAGAAACTCAACCTCCCCCTTGCTTTTCCCATTCCACCTTCCTTTCTCCACCATTTAGACTACAAGTGCTCTTTTCTTTTTCCATTGGATTGTAGTGATTATGAGCTAAAAATCCCATCTTTTTTTTTCTCTTACACTTGTTCTTGAATTTCTTGCTGGTTCAATGATCTTTCTGGGACTTCACCCATTGGGTCTTCTTGAGTTTTTGATGTTTTCTGTAAATGTTTGAAGCCCATCAGGATACAAGCTGTAAGAGGCTGAAAGACTATTAAGTTGATTAATTACTGGGAAAAATTAAATCTTTTTGTTGTGTTGGGAACTTGTTCTTCTGAAAGCTGTTTTCTTTCTTCCCTTTTGCTCTTAATTTTGCTGGGAATTGACGTTTTGAAACTAAGAAACAAAGAAAAAAAAATTGAGAAAGATGGGAAAGCAAGGACCTTGCTATCACTGTGGTGCTACAAGTGAGATTTCTTTCTTTTTTGTTTTATTTTCCAATAAAAATGAATTCTTTTGTTGGCTTTTGTGTACCTGGTAATTTTTTGATATTCAAATATGATTTGATCCTTATGGGCAGTTTAATCTTGAATACAAATACCCAAATGCGAGTTCATTTCTTAATAAAATGAAATGTGATTTATTTGCCGTATGATGTTAACACTTCCTGTACTGCTTTTGTATGAGAATCATCAATTCAGTAAGTTTCTGCATTTCTGTAACTTATGTTTAAATTTCATATTTCACAGTAGTTCAGTTTCAGTTTTTGTTCACTAACTTTTGATTGATTTCAAAAATGTGTGACTAGTGAATACTCAGCTCTGACCTCTCAGTAACTCAGCATCTCTTTGTCTGCTGAATTTCTTGTTCCCTTTAGAGTTTAGAGGTTTAATTGCTTAGATATAATCAGGAACTATGATCTTAGCTCTACTTTGTCGTCAATCACCTGAATTCAGATGCCAAAGCACTTATATATTTTGACATTCATGTCTGTTATCTTGTTGTCCAGTAAATGGAATTCGTAATCTCGTTTCCATCAATTATATTTGTGCCAATTCCTATTTTATGTTTCCATTTTTCATTCCAAGTGACTCTATTTTACGGACATTGATTGCTTTTCTCGTTATTGGAAGTTCAAGGCTGTTTTTGTTGTTTCAATTTCGCATCACATTCTTTGTTCACTGTCTCGAGTAATTTCTTCTCGCTCTATGGATGATTATCTGAGTTTCCCGGAGAATTTTTTTCAGCTACCATTTCAATTAGAACTTCGATCAATCACATTTCTGATGTCCTCATTTTTGTTGGTTTATGAGCTTTATGAGAGGCTAAAGTAGAATGTCATCTTTAGGGGTTGAATAATACATCAGTATCATGTTTATCAATTGATATTTTTAACCAAGAACTAGTTGGTAATGCTTGTGAAATAGAAGTCCGCCAGGAGTTCTTTGATTCAGTTTTTCTTCTTGTTTATTTTGTGACTATATATTACAAGCTCTCGCAGATCAGACTTTGGACAAGTTTATTTTCAATAAGATGAATGTGTCACTTTGCTTGGCTTTGTAACCGTTTCACATTTATCTCCATCTAAATGACTTAATCATGGAATAACTACTCTTACCTGGACCTTTCGTAGAGGCGATGCTTCTATGCACCACGTTGCAACTCACAGTTATTTTTTAGCCTTCCCCACAAAAAGACTGTTCACCGATGAATTCTTATGATTTCCTTGATGTTTCAAACTGCCATTGCTTGTGTGATTTGATGTTTTGCCTTCCTCTGCATTGGTTTGAGGATTTGTGAGAAGAACTATGTTGCTCACAGATAAAGAAACATTAGGGTCCGATTTGACCACTATTAGAGTAGCTTTTCTTTTTGAAATGAAATTGTGCTCTTCATTAGAAGGCTCTTCAAAGGTTGCTCTAGGATTTAACTGTAAACATCTTTAAGGTTGGTTGTGATTTGCCGAAAGACCCTTTGCTGGACATTCTATAGATGATTGATCTGGTACCGTCACAAACAAGGAGGCTTGACAGCCTTGTTATGATTGTTCTATATGCAGTCCCCGAGCATTCATCAGTTGTCCATTTTCAATTGCTTTACCACAAAACTCACAAGATTCTTCATTTATGATTTCATTTTTATGGTTTATGAGTAGGTGCTTGCACAAAAATCTTTGCCAACTAGGTTCAAAAGATATTTCAGAGGCCTCTTCTTAGCACAACATGCGGTGTCAACTATCTTTGTAATCCTGAGGATGTGTTTCAAACTGATTTCCTCTTTGGTTATTTTTGCTGCATTTTATCAGAATGTCTCGTACTCCTCTCTATGCATTTGCCTCGAGCTAAGTCTTTTTTCTCGGTGTTGGATTGCATTGTTTTAACTTTGGTTCTCATTCTATTAAGATTGGGAGAGTGCACTGCTCTACTGTTAATGTGTCGTAGTTCCTCTAAATGGATTGCTAAATACTGATTTCTGCTGTAGGCACTCCACTTTGGCGCAATGGACCCCCAGAGAAGCCTGTACTTTGTAATGCATGTGGATCCAGATGGAGAACAAAAGGATCATTAGCTAATTATACTCCTTTGCATGCTAGGACAGAGCATGATGACTTTGAAGATTATAGAATGGCAAGGGTTAGGATTATAGCCATCAAGAATAAAGAAGCCAGGGGTCTTAAGCGGAAACAAAGCCATGATAATGCTGAACTTGGAACTTTTGCTTCTGATGGTAACCAGGGTTTGTACAAAGGTTTTGACGAAGACACTAGCAACCGATCAAGCTCTGGTTCTGCAATTTCCAATTCCGAGAGCTGTGCTCAATTTGGTGGTGAGACAAGTGACTTGACTGGTAGGTCCACTCATTATTGCATTATTTGCATCTGAAAGATCAAAACTGTTAGCATGGTTTTGTTTTTGTTGTACAAGATTGTTACTTTCTTTCAGACTTATTTAGTGTGTTGTAGACCCTTCCATGGATTGTTTAAACCATGAAGTTTTAGTTTAGTGAAGTGCATTTTAGTCGTTTCAGGTCCTGGCCAAAACATCGTTTGGGATTCAATGGTGCCTTCAAAAAAGCGAACAGGTGTTACTCGTCCCAAACAATCACCAGTTGAGAAGCTAACCAAAGATCTATGCACCATTTTGCATGAACAACAATCTTCCTGCTTCTCTGGGTCTTCTGAAGATGATTTGCTGTATGAGAGTGATAAACCTATGGTATCTGTCGAGATAGGCCATGGAAGTGTGCTCATTAGGCACCCGAGCTACGTACCCCGAGAAGAAGATTCAGAAGCTAGCTCCTTATCAGTTGATAACAAGCTGCATCCTGTGAATGAGGCTTATTCTCGGTTGACAAACTTACCTGTACATAATAATAGTAAGGGTATCAAATTACCTAGCCCAGAAACAGAGGCAATCAGGAAGCCGGCTGGACAGTTTATCATGGAACAAGGGCAAACTAAAAGGTACTTTCTCAAAAGTAAATCGGGCAGAAGTTCTCTAGCTTTGACGTTCAACATAATGTGAAGTGTGATAATGGTTTATGACACCTGAATTGGTTGAAAAGAAATAACTCTGCCATGTGATGCGTTTTTTAAACATGGTTAATGCTACCCCTCAGGTATGGAATTGCTTATTATTATCTGGCATGTCTGGTTTCTTCAATTTGCATATCGAAGAGAACTTGTATAAACAGTAATGTCTAATTTTGTATGCTTTTTTTGCTTCAGGTTTGTTGTTGTATAGTTAGTTTTCATCTGACAATGACAATCTCACTTCTAAAATCTTCAGGGATCAGCCAGGAAAAAGACAAATGCTGGGGCATCAAAATTCGCTTCTGTGTTCTGTTTCTTTAAAAGTAAGTTTCGTTTTTCCAAATGTTTTTCCTGTGTTAAAAGTTATTTCTGAGCTTTCTTTGTCAGAGAGTATCCATGCTGATGCAGGAAAGCTAGAGGAAGGTGGAAGAAGTCCTAATCTGAAGATCAACAGCATAACGCAAATCAGAAATCTATGATAGCCTGTAAAATAGGAGAGAGAGAATTTTCTTGGGTTAATATTAATGTTCCCCAAATCAGTCTCAAAAGAGGGATATTTTGAGAGCGAAAGAGAGTCGCAACCTCCCTTGTATTGAGCAGCAACTAATTAGATAACGAAACAACATGTTATGTTGATTCTGTTAAGAAATCATTTTAGAGATGGTTTTTGTATCTGCAATCTTTATGTACTTCTCTTTGTGAATGAATTACTGATAATTTACCTCAGTTAAAAAAGAAGAAAAAGCAAAGGCGAGTAAAAGATAAAGTAACTTAAAATTTTGTGAGTTTTGGAAGACATTGACATTGCAACTAGAATCTGCTTAAGCTTGCTCATGTTGTGCCTTAATAACACATGGCAGTCATGTGGCTGGTAAAAGAATCGTCTCATTCTTTTTTAAGCAAATATTTGACTTTAAAATTGTGAATGAAGTCCTACATGATGCATCATGAACATCTATCATAGGATCATATTGTTTCATGAAAAATAATGAGCTGTTGATTATGTCTGACTCAGGAAATTGTTAATTTAGACGAGTTTGTGAGTCGCTTGACCAGAGATGAGCAGCTGCAACTTCTCAAGTATTTACCTTCTATAGATACCTCTGGACCTCCAGAAAGGTTTGCCATTCAGCCTTCCAGGCTACTTATCCTTTAGTAACAAAATTGAAGCTGCTTAATAGTTACTTGATAATTTTTCTTGCTTCTGAAGCACATAAAGTGAAATACTGCACTAGGTTCAGCGGGTGAATCGGAGTAGTACAATTACAAATGGGTGTTGATTTTTTTATGACTAATGCTTTTCCTTTCTGAAGAGTTGCAGTGGCCTCATGAGTGATTCAATATTGGATGAAATACAGTCATAACATTTGCTAATTAGTTTGTCTACATTGTCAATCTTTAGTGTTCTAGTCTCACTACCATAACCTGGACAAACAAGTAATCTGTGAAACATATTACATTAGGGAAAATTGGATAAGAAAAGCTACGTCTGATAATTGATTTTGTTCTTGTGCAGTCTCAAAAGCATGTTTCAAAGCCGTCAGTTTGAGGATTCCCTGTCCACCTTTCAGAAGCTTCTTGCAGAAGGTGTTCTTGATAATACACCACCTGAGGCTACTACAGAAGGTCATAGGATGCTGAAGAAGTTCTTATTCTGCAATTTGACAAAGTCAAAGTGGGTGGAAAAATATACTTCTCTCAAGGTTTGCATTTGTCATTGAATTGTTGTAGCACTGTTCTTAAGTACCTCTCTTTCTTGCATAAAAAATATATAAATCTGCTGATGCAATTTAATCTTCGTATAGGATGGAATGGGTAAAAGTAGTACCTGCACGTCAGAAGGTGCAGGAGAATATAATGTCATCGCAACTGGTCACTCGGCGAATGCAAAGAGAATAAGAGATGGACAGGATCAGAAATTTCCAGGTCAAACATATATTAGTTTCTACCTCCTCTTTACGTATCTTTTGTTCTCTGTGCTTGCTTAAACCAAGTCTGGCCGATTTGCCTTCCCTTTTGACATCCATCATTGCCAAATAGTAGATGATTGCATGTTTTTTTCTTTTCACAAGTGTTGGTTAGCAATGTCTTTGATTTCATTCTCTAACTAGTGGAAAATATTTGCTTTCTTTCCTTAAAGCCGCCTTGTAGAGTTTATCTTGTTAGTTTTTCCAGCTTTTATGTTGTGGCAAAGTCTCTGCCAGCCTTTCTTTTTTCCTTTTCTCAATAGAAGATGTGTTTGGAAGGTCATGCACTTATAGAATCATTTATTTTCGTTTAAATTTAGGGACGGTGAGAAGAAGAAGCACGCTTTCTTAAACTCCGCATGTAATAAGGCATAATATGTGACATGCAACTATTTGTGGGGATAGCCTATGTTGATAATTTGAAGACGTCATGATAGACTAATATAAACTTGCTTTTATTGTGGTGTGGTATTGGTACAAACTCTAGTGAAGGCGCAATGTTTTGTCCACGCAATTTCTTCAACTATTGTTCTACATAGTCTTTTGTAGTACATAGCATGCATCTTCCTCATCTATGTGAAAGTGCTTGAATCACATGTTTCTCTACTAGAATCAAGTATATTTATATGTGGCACATCTACCTACTCTGCAAATGCTCGAATATATGGTCTTTGACAATGTTAACACGTCTAACTTCAAATTTCATCTTCTAGTTCTTAAAACTTGTTATCCTGCTGTAAGATTGACATTTGAGAATCATTTTTCTTCCAGGAGCCAATGCTACAGTGAGAAGTCCAAAAAGGTCCATGATGAAGGTCAACCATGATAATGGGGAACTCATTGACAATGATGGTTTGGTGTTCACTCCAAAAAATCTGTTTTCTTCTGATAACTGCTCCCTTGTTTTGGATTCTTTCCAGTCTGGAGATGTGAGTTATGATCAGGACCTACTTCTGGATGTGCCATCAAATAGCTCCTTCCCACAGGCAGAACTCTTGCTTCCTACTTCAAGTTTTGCTGGTCATGCAAGTACTAGCTGTAGCTCGGTATACCCTCATCTTGGACGCCCCTGACAGTAGCAAGCCAAAATCCATTTATAGTCTCTATGCTTTCTGGGGTACATATTTTTGTCAAACCCAAGAATTATCTTGACCATTTCATGCCTAACATGATGAACCTTGGACATGGGGTTTGAAGGGGCTTTACATCTATGTTCAATATCACTCGGGTCTGGAATCCATGAAACAGATGACAGTGGTTTTTTTACTGTATAGGTTTGAGAAAGACTGTACTCATATAGTTCATAATGCAGGAGGTTATACTTTTTGGGCTTCCAAATCAAAATGTTTGTTCTTTTCTTTTCCTTTTCTATGCTGCATGATGGTGAAGTGCACATTGATTATATGCCTCTGTTTGGTCAGGCTGGCTTGCCATGGCTTGAGACCTCATAACACATCTCATGACTAATTTAAAAATCCATGGACTATATTGGAGCAAAAGACGAAATCCCTCGTCCTGGGGGTCCACCACCCTAGCCTCAAGGAGCATTGTGTAGGATGTAAATCAGGAGTCCAGCGGCCTCCTCGGTTGGGTGAAGACTTATGCAGTGACCCATACAAGGTGTCCTTCACAAACCAGACCTTCGACCTAGCATCAGAGGAACACCTACACTGTGTGTGTCTCTGGAATCGAACTCTTGACTTCTTGGAGCAAATGTCAACCCGAGT
This sequence comes from Eustoma russellianum, assembly GCA_036186865.1. NCBI lineage: Eukaryota > Viridiplantae > Streptophyta > Magnoliopsida > Gentianales > Gentianaceae > Eustoma > Eustoma russellianum. Next base: position 5,067,659 of record AP025061.1, on the reverse strand, counting down.
ACCAACTGGACTATGTCCTAAAGGCTCCATGGACTATATTTTCTTAACCCAAGCAGGTGTGGGGGTGTTCCCCTTTTCTCGTGTTTGTGTTGAGGGGAAGGAGAGAGCGTAGCTGCCTTTCAATTAATGTCAAATTTCAACCTCGCAATATTGGTGCAAGTGTAAACGGTTTTAACCTTGCAGCAAACTGTGGTGGCATTTTATTGTTTTAACGCGGTCAAGCTAGTGTTGCTTTGTAGACACGTTTGCTTATTAAGTCCCACGAGTGAAATACATTAGGGCGTTTCTGGAGCACTAGCTTCTCGTGTTTACACAGGGTTTGGTGAAGAACCAGATCGCTTCGCGATCTGATGTACGCAGTTTTATCCATTTAAGAGGCTGTTTCTGTGGTTCAAATCCGTGATCTTAAGGTCACAAAGCAGTAACCTTATCAGTTGCTCCAATGTCCGACTTTACGAGTGAAACTACATTCACAACCTTTAATGGTTGTTACAAGACATTTTGATGAAATAGTTAGTAGGCTTCCATTATTGCAGAATACTTTTTTCTAACCTTAGAGAACACGATGGGCTATTAGTAGATTATGCAACCTGGCAAGCATGTTCAAGAGTCTGAAGTGATTGTTTCTTTTAAATATTATATATAAACTACCTAATAATGATATATCTACGTTTTTGTGATTCGAAGAAAGAAAGAAGTTATTAATTTATTAAGATTGAGAAAATGGTAAGGATGTGGGGCTAGGATCTCCTTACCGCAAACGGGTGCAGTGACGCGTGACCGTGCGACACGTGTCAACAAGGGGGTGGTGAGGCTAGATGCAGGTGACCCTCATCTAGCCTCACCACCCTCCTTTGCTGCCACGTATCGTGCGGTCACAAAGGGGGTGAGGAGATCCCAACCCAAGGACGTGGGCTTCAACGTCTTCTTTAAATTATTATATCTTCTCGCTTTTAGTAACCGACTTTCTAGCCCTACTACTCATTATTATTGATGATAATTGGATTTATTGTATGCAGTTAATAGCAATGTAGAATGCATAAATTTTCGTGTCAAAAATGTATTAGCTATACATGGTCTCATATTTAAAGAAAGAAGTCTCAAGTTTCTTTATTACTTTATTCATTATAAGTTGATTCACACATCAAGTTTGATTGATGTTCAAGCTTGTTATGTTTGAAAATTATGCTTTGGGAAAGCCAACCAACAATCCTTTTGAAGAGCAAAATAAATAATGGAATAAAGCAAAATGATTCACGAAATTGGCTGCGCTTCTTACATTGTGAAGTGACAGTTGATCGACATACTTGACGCATCATTTTGGGTCATCGGGAAACAACACATGTGTGTTTCTAACACATGGATATGATTGCGTACATTCGACCTTCCCATATTCCGCCACAGGCGGGAGCCTCTAAGACAATGGAGTAATGTCGTTGTTGTTGATAACATGCTTTTGCATTTACGTAAAAACCCCATATTCAGATCAGAAGAGACAAAAAATAAAGTAAAATATGAGGCCTTCAATCACGTGTCGTCACGTGTACAAACTGTTATTTTTAAAACAGAAGAATTTTAAACCCCTCTCCTTTTTCTACATGCGCCGAAGCGTGATTAGAGGTCTCATATCTTACTTCATTTTTTGCCTCCTGTGAACTCGACCGATAGAGAGGGTGACTTTTAGTATATCTTATTATCCGTTATTTGAGACCTCGTTGCATGATACAAACCAAAGAGGTAACTATTGTGTCAAAAAAAAAAAAAAAAAAAAAGAGGTAACTATTATCTGGTTTAACGGTTAAGTTATCCCGCTTTGACATCTCTTTTGAGACAAATTATGTATGAGTTGTACGTTAGGTTCTTTGATACGATTTAGATACAAATAAAAGATGTGTTTTAATGATACCTTATTATAAAAACTATAAAACGTTAGGGCCTATTCTTGTTTTACCCACATTCCAAGATCAGTTGAACATTCCTTACTCAAGAAAATATTGAGAGCTAGCACGAATCGAACATTTTCTATTAGAAGGAGAAATTATCATATTTTTTTTTCAGATATTACAAGTATGACCACTGAGCTATATTCTTGAGCCTTAGGAACTAACACTTTTGTCTATTAAAAGTTATGAATAGTTGAGGGGTATCAAAACTAACACTGTTTATCAGTATATCCCAACGACATCAAAAAAAAAAAGTTATGAATAGTTGTGATCATAAGCCTCGAGAAATCCGTAGAGCTTCTAGCATGTGACATGGACATTTTCTCAAATATCATAAATTTATCCAATTATGTATAAGTTTTTAAATATTTTTATAAGAAACCAATAAAGACAATATATTGACAGTAAAAAAAAACTCATTGATCAGATGAAAATGAAAATTAATATGGTTTTTGAAAATCAAGTAAATGCATTAGAAGATGTTTTTGAAATAATTTAAAGTTTTCAAATTAGACTAACAAACTGAAATGAAAAGATTATATAAAAAGCACGTAAAGACATGTCCAAATAAAGATAAATAGTTATAGAATGTGGAAATCTTATGATACTCGATCGAGAAGATAAAAAGGTAACTAAATCGATAAAAAGGTACTACATTCGTTCCAAAAATAAATAAATTTATTTTGACTTTTAAACATAATATAATTATATTACGTTGAAAAGTCAAAGTAAACTTATAATTTGGAACGGTGAGAGTCACCATTGAGGTAGATGATACAGTCTCTAAGCCATAACTCAGTTGATTTAAAGTAGCATATTGCCTTTAAGAAATACAAATTGAATCTTGACAACCGTAATGTCGGAGTTTGGACCGTATCGTCTGTTTCTTATACCAGGATTGATTTAGACTTGAGTTCCTTGTAGACACCAGTAACATGTTCTTCTTATTTAGTGAGCGTTGAATACTTGATGTACATCATCCAAAAAGGTTTTCAGAATTTAGACAGTGAAATCTTCAGAATTGGAATACAATCTTTTGCACCTGAGGTAGATTGTGCCCCATCATACCTCTATTTTGGAACAAAATTTTATAGCTATTTGTTGTCATTTTGGAATGGAAAAAAGTTTAGCCTACATAATAGCTAGTCGAGGTATTCGTTGACAAATATAGGAGGATCCAATCATGTAAATAAGGAAGTACAATATTTTCATATTCATTATACTTCATTACATTTCATAGATAAGACAATCATTGTACTATACACACAGCTGTTGTATATTTTTCAGAATTAATGGAAATGAATTTCATTCACAAATCCAATATGATATCAGAACAATGTTAGTTCGAGGACTCAAAATAATTTCATCATTGTCCCTATCCCTTTTCCGGCCAAACGACCAAGACCAAAAAATAGCACCTTGAAACAGCCAACAACACCTCAGCAGTGAAAATTAAGCCAATGGCAACAGCCCCAATCTGAACAATTCCCTCTAACCCAACAAAAACCATGATAATATCGGGAGAAAGTTTCGAAAACAAGACCAGCTAAAACACCAACAATGATGAATTGATTATGCAATGTACTCAAATTCCGACGTCACTATAATTCAAACTCAAAAGTGACAACCGTTCTGTATGGGCACCACCTATACACAAGGCGATTGAAAGTAGGGAGAGTCAACATATCACTTGGAACCCCCCAACCCTCGGCAACCATAGAACCAAATGTACATAGTGGAAACAAAACGACCATTGTGTTTACTTGGCTGGTCCAGAATATTGAGTCAAATTTAGAGAACAACGTATCACAGTATTCGGCCATAAAAGCACTTAGGAACAAACTCATGGTTACCTACGTGTCTGGTGCAGACATGCTACAAATATTTGGCCTTTATAAGAAGATCAATTCAATTGGACATAATACAAACACACTCAATGAGTGTTAGAATAAACTCCAAAGTGTGTGGATGAGATCAATAGAAGAGATCCGAATCCAATGAAGGGCCCTGATGACATCACAATTTACAATACCAAAATCCAAGAACAATGGTTGTTCCAACTATTAACCGCAGTAGATGATAAATTTGAAACCGTTAAGAAGGAATTGCTGAAAAAGGAGCTACTTCCGATAGTAGAAGCAGTGTATGCAGCTATCAGGAGAGAAGAGACTCAGATAACTATTCTAAAATCTGCCCCTCGGTTGAAATGAGTACATCATCAGGGCTTGGCCTCGGGTTAATAACAAAAAACCAATGCATGAATGAAGGGATGCTGACGATAGAACGAGGAAAGGGCTGCTCAGTTGCATCACAGTGGACTAGAAGACAAGTCTAAACCACTCACTACGGGATGAAAAACATGACAGAGAGAGTTATTTCTAACTTGTGGGCTACCTGAAGCGATGGGAGGATAACAATCAGTCAACCCACAGAAGAACAAAGGGAAGAACCAAGATAGACAAATAGGCTACAGCCATGGGCAACCGAGAGGTAACCTACAACGGCAAAGCAGTAGTGGTTTCACCAAGGACGAAGGAGGGAGAAAACAGAAAAGGGGCAGTGAAATAAGGAGAGAAGATGAGGGTGGAGTAGCTAAAAGGAGGTATTAGGGTTTGAAAATTAAATCCAAACCCGCAACTTTCTTATTGTGAATATTCTCACCAACAAGTTTTAAGTTCTATGAACCGCCCCCTCCACCTCCCCACATTTTTGAATTCGATAAATTTTGACTCATGAACTTTAGTTATGGAATCCCTGCTAGAAATCTACTGATTTTACGCATTTGCCCCCTAGGTTTTGAAAAATTATGGATTTGTCTATAGCTATCAAATCTGGTCTATGGTCCTTAAAAATCTAGCTAAATTCAAGGATTGTATTTTTTGTTACGGGGCCACATACATTAGTACCTATGATCCTACACACTTTCTAAATATATCCATTTCAAAAAAAAATCTCATGTTGAAACAACGAGTGAGGGAGTCAGACAATGTTCAAGGTGGGGGACCGTCTGTTTTTCATCAACAGATAAAACTAAATAATTGCCTCTATGTTCATGTATTGTCGTCCAAATTGCTGTCTCTTAGTCAAGTGACAAAAGATCTTAATTGTGTGGCACTCCTGTATCCCAATTTTTTCTTCTTGTTGGACATTCGTATGAAGTAGATCATTGAATATGGTATTGAATGCAGAGGCTTCTACTATGTTGATGAGATGATTCAACAAGGTCACGTCATGCTTATTCACGTAAAGATCACCTGAGAACTCTAGGTGTGGCACTGACGCCTAGGTCATCCGTCCTTTGGATAACTAAAATCTTTATTTACAAGTCTTTTCACAAATAATATCCTCATCCCGTCTCGCAAAACAGGTACTCGTGTAAAGAATTTGCGTTTTTAATGTAATAATACATTAGTCGACTTTGTTTTCTCCCTAGTGCATTCTGATATCTAGAGACCTGAACTTGCGTCTCATCATAAACAATTTTAGTATTTTATGATATTTGTGAATGGTTTTTCTCACATGACTTGACTGTACTTGTTAAAAAATAAATCATAAATACATGACAAGTTTATTGAGTTTTTTTTCCATAGGATTGATACTCAGTTTAGCAAAAAGATCTAGATCCTTCGCTCTAACAATGATGGAGAAACCAGACCAGGCATACCTTCTTTAAAACACATGGCCTCATCCACTAACCTTCATGTCCCAATACCCCATAGTAGTACGATGTAGATGAAAGAAAAAATCAAATATTTCTGGAAATGGCTCAAACCTTGATGTTTGAATCTCATGTCCCAAAATCTTACTGGTCCAAAGATGTCACTATTTCGACATACCTATTGAATTGATTGTCTAGTAAAATACTCAACCACAAAACTCTATTACGGCTCTTGGCTACTCAGACCACCATTCCATCAATTCTCACCTTACCATCTAGGGCATTTGATGCTCTATTTACATTAAAATTCTCAAAACCAAGTGACCCAAACTCGATGAGTAGAAAAATATGGCTTTGTTGGCTATGCTGCCTATCAAAAAAGGTATCGGTGCTACAACCTTACCACGTGCATTACACCTTCTTAAAATATAAGTACTTATTTACCCACCAGCCTAGTATTCATGGGGAGAATGTTATTGAACCATTAGACTGGTTAAACAATGTAAGTTGTTCAGAGATTGTCTCACACGAGCAGATAGATGGAGCCCCTGAGTCTCTCTCTGAAAACATAGATGAGGTCGACGAGACAGTTCCCACAACTAATGAGTCTTCTTTGCTGGATGTCTAAGAAGACGTAAGTGATTCATATTCTAATCCTTATGAGATTACTAATGCTGCTCCTAGTGCTACTAATGAAGAAATATATGATAAACAGCAGGTGTTCATTTTACCACCAATGAGGAATCGAGGAGTACCACCCATACGATACTACCCAGCATGTTTTTCGAAACTCCAGATACCCGGTTAATACAACCAAGGAGAGAATTGCAGATATTGCGTGTGGTTCTCTATCTCTCTCCTAACAAAATCCATTCCAAAGACAGTACAAGATGCAAACAAAAGGCTAAATGGCAATAGGCCGTGGGCGTGGAGATGAGAGCCTTGAAAAAGTATAAAGCATAGGAAAAGTGTGTGATACCGCAAGGAAAAATCAGCTGAGTGCAGGTGAGTATTTACTATTAAATAAGGCAGATGGAACAATGAAAGCTATAAATCAAGGTTGGCAGCTAAAGAGTATACCCAGACCTGTGGTATTCATTACTCAGAAACTTTTTCGCCGGTAGCAAGAATTGACACTATCAGGATATTATTCTCGATAGCAGCAAATAAAGATCGGTCTCTTCATCATTTTGTTGTAAGGAATGCTTTTTTTACATGGAGACTTGAAGTAGGAGACATATATGGAGGCATCGCTAGGGTTTTCAGGAGAATTCTTAGAAAATAAAGTGTGTAAGTTGAAAAAGACACTATATGGGCTCAAAAATTTCCCTTATGCTTGGTTCGGGAGATTTACAGTGGCTACAAAATAGAATTGATACATACAGAGTAATGTTGATCACACTATGTTCTTCAAACGGAATGACCCCTCAATTACTTGTTTGATAATTTATGTAACAGCATAACCATAACTGAAAATGACAAGGAGGAAATTGCTCAACCCCAACAAAGTATGCTTGTAGAGTTTGAGATAAAAGATCTAAGTGGTATGAAGTACTTCATGGGAGTTGAAGTTATTCGTTCTTGTAAAAAGGTTTTTATAGCTCACTGGAAGTATACACTCGATCTATTGACTGAGGTCGGAATAATGGACTTCAAACCTAGTGATACTCCGGTGATAGCAAATCATAAGCTACAAATGGTAGAAAGGGCTCCATTGGCGAACTGAGAACAATATCAAATATAGGTAAGAAAGTTGATATACATCTTCCATACGAGACTAGACATTGCTTATGCCATCAAGATAGTGAGCCAATTCATGCATCAGCCTTAGGAGAAACATATGAAGGTAGCTATGAGAATAATATGGTACTTATAAGGCACTCCAGGCCGGGAGATTTTGTCTGGGAAGAGTAGATGCTTAGATGCTGAAATATTTACTGATGCAAATTACACAGATAACCCAAGCGATAGACAATCTATTTCATATTATTTCGCCTTGGTAGAAGAAGGTCATGTGTAGAAGTAAAAAAGCAAAGGTAGTAGCATTATCCAGTGTAGAGACGGAGTTCAGAGAGATTGTCAAAGACCTAATGGAGGTTCTGTGGTTGAAAAAGTTGATGACTGAAATTGGATTTCCTCTTCAACGTCCGATTCAGTTAATGTGTGACAACAAAGCAAGCAATTGCTATCTCCAAAAATCTCGTATCGCATGACCAGAGAAAACATGTAGAGATAGACTGATATTTCATAAAAGAAAAAAAAATCAAAGATGGAATTGTCGAGCTTCTGTTTGTGAAATTTGAAGATCAGATGGTAGATATCCTCATGAAGACAGTTACGGGAAAGGTGTTCGACTTGTTATTGTGCAAGTTGCACATTTCTGATCCTACTGCTCAACTTAAGGGGAGCGTCAACAAATATAGCAGGATCCAATCAAATCATATAAATAAGGAAATAAAATATTTTCACATTCATTATACTTTATTACATTCCATAGATAGAACAATCATCCTACTATACATAAATCCCTTGTATATCTTTGAAAATGCATTTCATTCGCAAATCCAATAATACTTACCTCTATTTGTTCATGAAAAAATATACGTCATTTCTTTCATTGTATTCAATGTCAAATTTGTATTAGCAATATTTTCATTCGATCAATAGAAATATATTGGAGTGATGTGGAACATTGTATACTAAACAAATATTTGCAATGTCTCCATTAAATTGTACGACGATGTCTCAATTGAATCAATGTCCTATTTATTTTTCACTATCAACCAAATTTTGACTGGATCGGCATTTAGAGTGTGACATCTTCTACTTTAACATTTATCATATCTTATATGAGATCATGTTATGTGTATTAATTCAGTCTTATATAATATTTTACTTGACACGTGACATAATCATATCTGATAAAACAGAAGATAGGATAGATGTTAAGATAGAAAATCATTTTTCCTTTTTTGAGTTGCCAGAGGCTAGGGCTGTAAATGAACCAAGCCGTTCGGTTGTTTGGCTCGTTTGTTCGAGCTCGAGCTCGAGCTCGGTTCGGATAAAAGATTAATGAACAGAGCTTGAACACCTTTTTCGTTCGAGCTCGGTAAGTGGCACCGTTCGTTTAAGGTGTTCGGCTCGTTAATGTTGTTCGTGAGTTAAACAAACCAAGCTTGAACAAGTAAATATGTTCGTTTAAATAAACGAACAAGCTCGGCTCGTTCGCTAAGTTAAATGAACAGAGCTTGAACAATATAATACTCGGCTCGTTTGGCTCGTTTACAGCCCTGCCAGAGGCCCATCCTAAAGTATATAAGACGACCTGAAGTTACTCTTAGTAAAGGAATTATTATCTAAGTGCTTGTATCCTTCATGTGCTTCTATTATGATGCATTACTGTGGCATTGTATCCACTGAAGTAAGCGTTTGTTTGATAGATTTTACCCAAAAAATTTAGCAACAAATATGCATCAAATTCATAGTATTACGAGTCTAAAAGCATTAAATAACATAGTTCACTTGGTACTCATTTAGAAAGAAGAGCAACCAAGTTTCTACTTTTCTTTTTTAAACTTAAAAACAGAGGACGGCTTTTGATTGGAAAACGTTCCGTCTTTTCAATGTCATGTTGTCATTTTTTCACCATCTTTTGATGCAAAAGGCTAAATTCCTTGTTTCCATATCTCCCCGGTTTTAGTGAATGAGCAAATCAGGAGTCTAGTGTTGCTCTAGAGTAGTAAGATTATCTAACGGATCTCATATAAGGGATCAATTGCAAACTAGGTCAGAACTCGTTATCTGATTTGGCAGTAGATATTGTGGCCTTTAGCTAATATTGGTCCAAACAATAATGAAACATCCGCACTGCGTATGACCGAGGCTCAAATAGTTGTCATTCTATTACAATATCTTATCTAAATATCAATTGAACTATGTTCTGGAGAAACCATTTCTCTATCTTTGACTAGAAGGAACCTTGTTACATGTTAGGTTCTTTTAAAACGATATTAGTCTTTAGAATATGACTATTTTGTAAGTTGTAACTCGCAGTTTAACGTTGGAAAAAGAGTAAAAAAAAAAATCATGTTATGTAAATATAGGTTTAAATACTAAATAACAACTTAAGCGAATCATTTTCGGACAACCAAAACAAAACTCGAAAATATGTCATTTACTGCTCTTACACTCGTAATACTATGAATCCAAGTTCTTGGACGCTACAAGAGTGGCTGTTTATTTATGGATATATCATTTATTAAGTTGATGTTACATGTAACTGTTTATCCTTTTCAGTTTTAAATGTCGAATTTAATAATAAACCACTAACTATTAATCAATATGAATAAATGAATAGTTGGTTGCTAAATATATATTCTTCCTGTCTTAAAAGTATTGGCTTGGTCTGACTTGAGAATAATTTAATAAAATCAAATTATTTTGTTTTTTTTATATTTTTGAATTGGTTAATTCAGATAAATTAAAAAGCTCATTAATTAAAAAAGTAGTTTGAAAACTTTTTATGTTAATAAATTATTACTATTTGAAAAAATAAACGATATTTTTAAAACAGACTAAAATTATGACAATATTTTCTGAACTAGAATGTAATAATTTCCTCAACTTAGGTAGGAAGATGACATATGGGATCTATGTCCCTCAATCCCCTCAGTCCATTTATGACTATTCGACACGTGGCAGCAAGGTAGGGTGGTGAGGCTAGATGCGTGTGACGCTCATCTAGCCTCACCACCCTCCTCTTGCTGCCACGTGTCGTGCGGTGACGCATGGGGTGAGGAAAAATGGGTGAGAGGATCCTATCCGAAAGATGATTAAGTTGAACAGAATTGGTACATAATGCAGCAGTGCTTTGGCATTGGCTAGTTTTTTGTTTAAATATGAATTGACCGTTGGAGCAGTTACGGTTCGCGCAAAGAGTTTCCCGCCAATCCCTTTTCTCTACTTGAAACAATCATAAATCCCGCTAGAAAGACGGATATGTCCCTTCCTTTCTTACCTTTATGTCATGCGTACTGAGGGCACGCTTGGCAAACCAATACCTCCAAGCACCGACGTCTTGTCCCTCCTAAAACTGAAATAAAATTGTGTCAAAAAAATGGAATAAAATAATAAATTTTCTTTTCGTCTAAAAAATTGGACACCTTTTTGGCTTTTGGATATTCCACAAATATATTCACTTACCACACTTACTTTTAAGAATTACATCATATTTCAACATTATTCTTATTAATTTCGAGAAAAAACAACATATTAAATACTAAAACAAATAAAAAGATAAAATAAAAATATGTTACAGTTTTAGTGATTAGAAAACGTATTAAATTTTTTTAATAAGATGTAATTCTTAAAAGTGTCTAAAAATTTAAGACAGAGTGTGTGCGTATTTATATATAGATACACACACACTGTATCACATATCAGTTGTAGGCTACTGATATATGACCGTGGTTAAGAAAAAGAAAAGCTATTATGTCATTTTCCAAAAAGAAAAGAAGAGTTAATTGCACCTGATATCTATACTTTTTTACTAAGTTTTAAGTAGCATCCATTCTTTCATGAAACTCACTTACCAGCCATACTTATAGGTGACATTAACACCTGGCATCCGGCAATCGGGAATTGACCTGCTGTAGGCGGTTTTTATCAAATTTCTATTTATTTTTCACTTTTCCTCCACTTGGCGCCCAAATTTTCCCAACCATGGTTAATTCCACTTTTCCTCCATTAATTCCAACTAATTCAGCCATACTCAAGGTCGAAAGTGCCTCTGGATCCAAAGTAAGCCCTTCCTCCTGGTAGATTTGCAAAATTCGACTACCCATGATTGCTTCAGGAAGTGGCTTGAATCTGAACTTAGCACATCGAGAAGCAAAGGGCTCTATGATCCTGCTTATGTAATTACAGATGAAGAAGGGAGTTTGCGGGTTAGTTTTCACCTCCATGCTGAACAAGGCAACAGACCCAAGGTCCAAAAATATAGGGGTGTACATGGTCCGGTCCGGTCGGTTTTTGCGTATGTTGCCAACCAAACCGTTTTTAACAGTTTTGAAAATAAGAAACCGGAACCGGACTCAAACCGGTCAAAAAACTGTTTGACCGGTCTGGTTTGGTTTGGTTTGGTTCCGGTTTTTTCTGGTTTCAAATATGTCGACTAGAATTGCACCCCGAAACTGGAAATTGCACCCCAAAACTGGAAATTGCACCCCAAAAATGGTCTATAAACAACTCAATTTACTTATAGAAAAAACAAGCACATTTATCATGTACTGGGGGAAGTTCTCTTAACAAAATTGAGTCTACAGTTGCAAGATCCTACATCAACCTAGAACAGAACCATCACGGTGAAGGACACCTCTATAGTCCACCTCCTCACCCTGTTGTTCAACATTCAAAATTGTTAATGAAAAATCAAATTTCAGGGAGACTGAGTTAGTAAGACATTGCACCATTTGGTCCATGTTTATTTTAGAATTCATACCTCCATTTGCATAGGTAATTGACCAGTTCGGCGTTGGAAGTCAAAATAACGTCTGTGCTTCTCTTCAAATGGTGCCTAATAGATGCCATTAAAATTGCTAAGTTTATGCAATGTCAGATTGATGCAATTATACAATAGTGATGTCAAATCAAGTTCAACAGTCCTACCATAACAACTGGGTAAGCTGCAACCATAACAACTGGGTTGCTTGCTTTCATTGAAAAGACAAAATTGTGGTAGTCCAATTTCTGACAAATCCTGGCAAACTCAAATGCAGATTCCACCTGTTACAAAGACATGTAATCACTTTCTATAGGAAGATCATGTCAAGTTAGAAAATAAATAAAACACTGAGCAACATCAACCCCCCTACAACTATCAAAGATTCAGTATTTCTGATGGAACAAATTTAAGGATATCTCACCATCCGTACACCATGATGTTATCTTAGTCAGAGTCCACTTCAATTCCTTCCTTTGCAATGCATGAGCTTGAAGTTTCTACAACAAATTAAAACAATAAAAGAAATCCCAAGTCATCTAGAAGATATAGTAATAACTTTGAATGAAAAACTGTGACAGTAAAAAGGATTGGATAA